>PVJL010000016.1:600000-764993 GCA_004026885.1 Lyroderma lyra
AAGTGTCACAACCAAGAGGAACCTAAGGAGACTTGACAACTAAATTTACTGTGGTATCCTCAGTGGGATTTTGGGACAGAAAAGGGGTAATAAATAAAAACTAAGAAAATGTGAATGAAGCATAAGTTTTAGTTAATAATAATGTGTCAACATTGGTTCATAAAAATTTTAAAAATTATAAAAAATAAGGTAGCAACATTGGTTCATTAATTGTAACAAATGCACTATATTAGTGTAAGATATTAAGAATAGGGGAAACCAGGTGCGGGGTATATGGGAACTCTCTGTACTATCTTTATAATGTTTCTGTGTATCTAAAACTATTCTGAAACTAAAGTTTATTTTTAAAAAGTTTATTAGATATTATAATATGTTTGTACAGTGACAGACAGTTACTGAACTTACTGGGGTGACCACATTGTAAGGTATATAAATGCTGAATCACTATGTTGTACACCTGAAATTAATATAATATTGCATGGCAACCTACTTTAATACAAACAAAGTTCACTGAGAAAATAATAAGTATGGTATAGTTTCGCTAGGAGAGAAGGAGGGGTTCAGAGCAGGGAAGTTTCTCTGGTCCTCTCATACAGCTTGTGAGGCCCTTAACCTAATACCCAGAGTCTGAAGTCAGACTGCCTGGGTTTGAATTATGATTTACCACTTACTAGCTGGGTAACATTGGGCAAGTTTTGTAATGTACTTGTGAACCTCATGTTTTAAAAGTAGCAATGACAGCCCCTACTTTTTGTCATGATATACTAAGGATTAAATGACTTAATACATATAAAATGCTTAAATGAGTATTGCCACATTGTAAGTTCTATGTAAATATTTCATAAATGAAAAAAAAATGACTTAAAAACTCATTTAGTAATCAGCTAGTATCATACAAGGAAGGAAGGTATCAGTTTGGTTGCTATGTACCAAGCAGTGGTTGCCATAGATATATCAGAACCTTGAAAGCCACTGTTACAACTTTGGTCATACCCTCACAAGCAGGCAGCTGAGCTGTGTTAATCTGGCATGAAGGCTAGAAATCTCCATATCCCTCCTTCCCTGATCACTTGACATATCTTTTGTCTCTCATCCATAAAGAACCAATGTCTAGTCAGATAAATTAACCACCTTTACAAGGTAAGTAGAATATATCCTTATCAGCATTCTACAGACAAGAAATCTCAAAATGGTAGGTGGAATTTAGGTGATTTCATCCCAGGGCACCCAGGAGAGGCACTGGAAATGAAAGAAAGTACCAGTAATCCTTAGTCCAACTGTTTTCCTTCTCAGTTATCCTTCTTGTCCACCCTGAGGGTAAGTTTTTAAGGAAGAACTCGTGTGATGCCATTCTGACCTTTCCTGGTGGCACTAACAAATACAAACAGCCTGAGTCAGGCTAGGAAGCTCTGCCAGTTATCAGGAAATAGACATGCAGCTGTGACTGGCTTCGTGTCAAAGGGAGATGGCTATCGTAGGAGCCAGACAATCAGGCTCTGGTGTTTCAGGCTCCATGTCTTATCGGCTTCATGAACGACGTTGGAGGAAGGCTGGTTTTGATCACAGGCCATATATAAGGTTTCCCTTTTGCCTGGCAGAAGCCAGAGCCATTCTCCACGAGGTCTTTAAGGGAAGCCAAGTAATTTCCTAGGGAACAAACCGTGCTCTAAGAAATGCTATGAAATGTGAGTCTCTATTTGGGAATAGCAATTCTCCAGAACAGTGGGTGACTCTGCAGAAACTTGTTAAGTTATCCATTGATATGCTGGCACATACAATGCACTCATCAGATAGCTAAGCAAAGCCCATCTGAGTATCAGCCTAAATACTTTGCTAACCCAACCAGAGCTCTGTGCTCCACTATAATTAGCCATTAGGAAAATGTAAATCAAAACCACAATTACATACCACTTCACACCCACTAGGATGGCTGTAAACAAAAAGAGAACAACATGTGTTGGCAAGGATTGGAACCCGCCTGCACCTTTGGAATGGAGGATGGTGCAGCCACCTGGGAAAACAGTCTGGCACTTCCTCAAAAGGTTAAACAGAGAGTGACCATATGACCCAGAAATTCCACTCCTAGGTATCTACCCAAGAGAAATGAAAAGCTATGTCTATAAAGAAACTTGTAAAAAAACATCGATAGCATCACTCACAAGAGCCAAAAAATAGACACAAGCCAAATGCCCATTAGCTGATGCATGAATAACCAAATGTGGTATATCCACACAATGGAGCATTATGCATCCCCAAAAAGGAACAAAATACTAATATATGCTACAACATGGATGAACTTTGAAGTGATTGTCTCAATTTTCCTTTTTATTTAAGGGATCACTTCCAAATATGACTACACTTTGAAATCTCCCATGGAGCTTATGCAGCTGCCTGGGAATCTTTGAGAGTGGGTTACCTGAACTGATGTTTGAACTCTATTAGACTAGATGACTCTACAGTCCTCTTACAGCTCTAGGAATTGTCTGAAATCTTTGATGGTGGATCACCAACACCCACATTTTTGAAGCAGAGGCAGCAAGAGAACCAAGCCCAGTGGGTAGTTGTTACTTAGAACAGGTCTCCCAATAGGTCCTTCTTGAAATCTAAGCTGGTTCTTCTCCAAAGCATGATCCTACCCCACCCCACCCCACCCTGAGTTAGAATGAAGATATTCTTAATGGAGATGATCCATGACTGAAGGAATAGGCCATACCTGATGTCATTATGCCTATGCGGATAGCATTAATAAGATATCACCCTATTTTGCAGGAATGTGCCACTGGAGTTAAGGATCACCAGTCCCTTCTTCTATGACATTCATAGACAAGTTTGGATAGAATGAAGTAATGGACTTCTGACATTCCCAGGCTTTCTGTTTATCAGCACCTGTTCAGTCATAGGCTGACAGGTTCCATGTTAGTAATGGGGTTGATTTCTTGTTTACTTGTTTCCCTTAATATTGCAGAACTAACCTGAGTCATGTTCCAGCTATTGAGCTCCTGCTGTTCTCAGCTAAAGAAAACTAAAGCGACAGGCAGGTAATATTGCAATTGTTTCTCTGGACCCATTCCACTCTTTCCTCCAATGTATCTGCCCGCAGTTCTTAAAGGACAAATGGCTAATTTTTCTTTTCCATTTCCAGGAGTCTCACCATCATCATCATTGGGCTGAACAACTCAGGCAAAACTGTTCTTATGGAGGCCTTCCAAAGATGTAAGAGCATCAGATACCGGTTTAGGTTCCCCATGTGCCTCAGGGACCAATGGAAATAATGATTCCTTCCTAGCCTTGCTTCATGGCCCTCGGGTTCCCTGTTTTGAAAATAAGCACTTCCCAACACACAAAGACACTTCTCTCCTGGGGTGTTATCAGCCTGTTTATGTAATGAAGGTCACCTTCTCCCTTTATAAGATGTCCTAACGGAGGGTCCTCTCATAGTGTCAGTATGAATGAACTCAAACTATGGAAAACTGCAGCCAGTTAGGGAGGATAGCATGTTTGAAACAGTGTCTAGTCTCAGAGCTCAGTTAAAGTGGAATATGGTTTAGATATGAGAGACAAGTGTGGGATGATGAAGAAGTTTAGTAATACGAAACCCTTTGTGACAGTTCATCTAGAGGGTTGGAGCTTAAGAAAGGTCATCATTTCAGACACATGCACATTTTATAACAGATATCCAGTTTAATACCTTGACATTTCAAGAAGCAGTGACACAGAATTTCAGGGAGCTACTAATCTCTTCGCAAAGGCCCAGCTAACTGACAGTCAATCAATCGAAGAGCCCAGCACAGTGGCTGGCACAAGATGCCCTTCATTGATGTTTATTAAATGAAAGAGGGGATATGATGATGTAGCCTAGTTTTATATAACCTGGAAGCCCTCGGCAAAGTATAGGAAAAGACTCATCTGACCCCTCTGCCACTGGCCCCCTTGAAAACGACATCAATTTCCTTGAACTATGCCATCATCCTGCTTGCTGATCTTGCCATCGCTAGTTGTCCCCTTAGCATTCAGTCCACACAGTTGTCTGAAGGACATTTTCTGCAAAAATCTGGTCATGGCACTTCCCTGCTCAAAGCCATTCCATGCCTCCCCACTGTCATCAAAATACAACTGAAGATCTTCAGTGGCACACAGGGTCCTCCATGATTTGGTCTCCAACTTCTTTTCAGCTTCGTTTCTCATTCTCCACATGTAACACGACAGAGCCCAAACCAATGACCTGCCATTCCTCTGCCATCATACCGATCTAGGGCACATGCTGTCCCACTACCTAGCATTTCATCCACTACCTGCTTAATTAAACACCCCTCGACACAGGCTAAGCATGACCTCAGGAAAGCCATCCCGAACGCTGAACGCCTCCTGCCTCAGCTCCCACTATATTCTGTGCCTCCCTCTAGCATGCACTTAGCACAACATCATTGCAAAACTGCAAGTCCATCCCCTGGATTGTAAGCCCCTTGAGCAAAAGCAATTGATCTTTTTGGCTCTTATCTTTAGGCTCAGTACTTTCAGTATCTTCAGGTAGGTACCTAATAAATACTTGTGCAATGAATGTTCTTACCTATTCTACCATTCTCCTCAGGCTACATGTTGCCTCTTTGGAATCTCTCTCCTCTCCTCCCCCAATCCCCCAAAGTGGCAGCCTCAAGCACCACATTTTAGCCAATGGTTCAGCCTAGCATCTCAACCTCACAGACAGCAAACTTGACCCCTTGCCTTTCCCAATTGGCTAAGCAGAAATGGTAAAGAGGTAAAGAGCAGCAGGAAAACGAAGGAGCCAGGATTGATCACAGGAGTGGTGATAAAGGTGGAGATAATTTTTACAGCCCCCATTCAGCCCTGCCTCTAGATTTCCATACAGTCTGGGTGGGGCCTAGGAATCCACAGTGTAAGAACTCTCCAGGTGTTTCTAATGGCCAGCCAGCTTTGAGAAGCACTCGTCTGCAATTGGCCATCTACTATTTTGTCTGTGAGAAGAGTGTCTGCTTTCCATTCTAATTCCTAGAGGACAGAGCTTGCAGTAGATTTCATTTGCTACTGTAATCCTAGCCTCCTGCTTGGTGAATAACTTGGAGCTGAATCATAGGCCAATAAATAGTTTTATGGTTGTGACCTCATTCACAGAGAAGTTTCTGATGTCCAAGAAGCAAAGTACCACTGGTATCACATTCTGAAGAATGTCTCAGGCCACTGACTGTTGGGACTACAACAGTCAGTCTACAGTAGATTCTCAGTTAACCTGCACCCATGAGGTTTGGTCAATGTCAGATATATGTAAGCAGACTCTCTGGAACTCATTTTGCCAGTTGATAGAGTTCTGGTCAATGGAGAGTCTACTGTAGTAGGTTGCTCTGTACCCAAAATGCAATAGTTCAACTTCTCTGCTCCTGCAAATGCCGATGAGTGCCAAGAACAGATAATAGCCTAGGAAGGAAATTCTAATCTACAAGTAGTAACTCGTGTGAACATTTGAAGGCACCAGCTATAAATTATTTTGGGACATAAGCCATTATCCTCGATGACACCACTCATTATAACTATTTTGTCCAGCATGGTCACATGGGGTGAAAAATCTGAGCATGATCCCAAACAGTGAGAGTCCCTCTCAACCCAGGCTATACATTTCCATCACCTGGGGAGCTTTAAACAGATAAAAAAACAAACAAACCATGAGCTTGAGCCCTACCCTAGACGTGTGGCATAAAACCCTCAGAGACTGAGGCCCAGGAGCTGAGTTTTTAAAAGCTCCACAGGTGATCCTGGAGCATAGTGAGTGCTGATACTTAGGTCGGGGGAGGAACCATGGAATCCAAATCTTAACAAGCACCACCAGATGACACTGAGACACATCACTGTCATTGCTGTCTAGGGCAGTGCATCTCAAGCTTCAACATGCAGAAGAATGACCTGGGGATTTTGTAAACTACAGGAGTTTGTTAAACATGCAAATGGTTGGGTTCCAAGTGTGGAGATCCTGATTCATTTGGTGTAGGGTAGGATTTAATCACCCTCCCTCAGCCCCACCCCGTAAGTCTGAAGCCAACAGTCTCTAAACTGTGCTTTATGAAAACACTCTGCTAGGGAGATAGAGATGAATTAGACTCATTACCTGTCATCAGGGAGTTTATAAATTAATAAGAGGATATAAGAGAAATACAAAGTATCAGGGGACAATTTCTTGTGGCTTCTTTGGTTCACCAAAAATAGACTGCATTATTGAAGGAACTAGTAATGTTTCAAGTAAAAAAGAACAAAATAACTAGGGAAAATGTTTTGTTCTGGGTAGGTCAAAGAAGGCTTCCTTGAAGAAGGAGTGGGAAAGAAGGGCCTCCTGTTCATTCACTCATTTATTCATTCAGCAAACCCATTCAACAAGTATCTACTGACCCCCTGTGTGCCAGCTTCTATGCTTGGCATCGTCAATGTAACAGTGAATAAAACTGAATGTGCCCCTGCCCTGTTGCACTTTAGAACCCAGTTAAGTAAACTGGTGGTAAGCCAGGAGGAAGCCTAATCCAGACTGGGAGATAGTGGTGTGAGTTAGGGAAAACTTTCTGAAGGAAACAAGACCCAAATCACGCATGTCCAACCTCAGCCCAGGATGGCTTTGAATGCAGATCAAATTCTGAAAACATTAGGAGATTTTTATGCAACTTTTTTTCTAGCTCATCAGCTACGGATTAAGTGTGAGTGCATGTTATGTGTGGCCCAAGCAATTCTTCTTCCAATGTGGCCCAGGGAAGTCAAAAGGTTGGACACCACCAATCTAAATTGATACATGTTTTATAAAACAGGTGCTAACCAAGCAAAGTGTAGTGGAAGAGTGTTCTAAGCAATGGGAATAGCATCTTGTGAAGGCCTGGGGCAAGAGAGCACGTCATTCAGGTGGAGTCGTGGGAACATGAGCCAAAGAGCAGTGGGAGGCAGAGGCTGGGTGTGGACCAGGGACACTGTGGACACCAGACGGGGTGGAGAGAGGTCTGGCAAGTTAGGGAGACACTCTCTGAAGGTTACTGAGCCAGCAGGAGGTAGCCTGGGTAAATAGCTGGTTTAGGATGATGAATCCATGAGTGTGAGCAGGAGGTCAGGATGCCTCAATAGGATTCCTCAGGCTCTAGTCAAGATTTGTTTAACACATTCCTTCCTCTTCTTCTCTCTTCCCCTGTGTCTAGTACTCCCTACTAAGGTGGATAGTTGTGTGACACCTAAACTGACAACGTTCCTATTAGATGATTATGAAGTGTCCATCTATGACCTCGATGGAAACACGGAGGGCCGAGAGATGTGGCCCAAGTACTATGCACAAACACACGGACTTATTTTCATCTTGGATTCAAGCGATGTAGGACGCATGTGGGAAGTGAAAATCACCTTAACCCGTCTGTTGTCTCATCAAAGACTGGCAGGAAAACCCCTCCTACTGTAAGACCCTGCCTTTGTGTTCAATGTGCCCTTCCCATTTTGTGCCATCAGAAAACAAGTAGACATAGGAAGGGCTCGGTGGTCCCTTTGTCACATCCAGTTAGACCTCCTCATCCCTTTGGGGGGCTATTTTCTAAAGCTAGTTTCTACCACACATCACCATGGGGGAACATGTTACCTAATTGTGCAACAGTAATTTTGTTTTTTTGGTTTTTTTGGTGGTTCCCTGGCTGGGAATCAAACCCAGGCCACAGTTTGAGAATGCTGAAGCCCAGCCACTACACCACCAGGGAACCCCCTTGCAAAAGTAATTTTGAAGGCAAACATCAAAGGGAATGGAGAATAATACTTAGATCTCCTAGCCCCATCCCTTGATCCGTCCTGAAGACTGCCCTCCTGAGTTTGCTTCCTTTCTGGATTCAGAAAACCAACCCCCTATTTTGTATAATTGATGCCAATGGCTTCCTCCCTTGGCAGACTGCCCAACAGTTACGTGACCAGCATTGATTCCGGGTGATACTTCAGGTGGCCACTCAATCCCCACTCCTCCCTCACTCCCTTTTTGCCTTTCATGTTCCTTATTAGCACTCCCAACACAAGCATGAACAGAGTTTGGGAGAGGATGTAAAAATCCCAAATCTGTTCCTATCCCAGTTAGCAATTCTAATGGAAGTTTGATGGCGTACTGTAGAGGAAGTGAGAAACAAGATCTGGGGACGATCTTGGGTTCAAATAATTTGTGGTATTCTTTCCCGCACTGAGAGTTGACTAGAAAAATTTCCAGCTCACATCACTGGTAACATCTTTAAAGCTACTTCCTGCATAGGCAGCAGTTGTACCAGAATTGGTTCCCACCCTCTTTCCCTTCTTTTCTTGCCCTTGGCTTCTATTTCTGTTTCACTCTTCCTCTTCTTCCCACCCTCTCTCCTATGCCCTGCTCTAGCCTGGTGAACAAACAAGACAAGAAGAATGCCCTGATGCCCAGCAGTATTATTGACTATCTACTCCTGCGAAGGCTGGTGCATGAGAACAAGTCTCTGTGCCGAGTGGTGAGTGTCAAGCCCTCCCCTCCCTTGCTCCCTTGAGCCCAGCTGATTCACCCTTTGGCCCATTCCATAATCAGCCCCATATGCAGGATCTCAGGCAAAGCCTCTTCCCACTAGGCAGCATCCGCAGTGATGATTTCTGACTCGACGGTGATAATAAATATCACACTTCTACAACACTCTCATACCTGTTTCATTAGGCCTTCAAATTTTCTCCATAAAGTTGCAAGTTTCAATATTCTCATTTTATGGATAAGAAAGTTAAAACTCCGAGACCCTGAGTGACTTGCCCAAGGTCGCATATTCAAGACATTGCACAGCACAACCCCCTTATTAAATGACCTCAGTTTTTGTAGCTTTCACTTACCTTCTTGGGTGTAAATGCTGAGTGTCTCTTAGGAAGTCTTAGAGCCTCTCTGGGCACAGTAAAGCTTTTGGGTACCTCTGTTCTTTGGCTGACAGTGACAGGGACTATGGTCCCCAGGCATCCCTGCTTCCTGGGCTACAGCCTTCTCTTTTCCTTTTGTCACAGGTACCATGCTCAGTCATCCAAAACCTCGAAAGAAGGGACCAAGAGCCCATAATTGACGGGCTGCGCTGGCTGTTAGCTGCCACTGAAGCTAACTATGAAAGGCTGCATACTTCCCAACAATCATTCACCTTGAGCATCCCCGCAATCTCCAAGGGCACCAGAGGTTTTGAAGAACGATGCTCATCACCCAGGTACTAAGCTGCCTCTATGGTGGGTACTGACACCAGATGCAGGAGTCAACCTTTAACATAATCAGGGGGTTCTGGGAGGTGCTTGGATTCTGTGTGGTTCTGAGCAAGTCTCTGAAGATCAGTTGGCCCCGAAGGGGCTGGGGCCATGACCACAAATGTTCCAATATTATTAGGTGCACCCTCCCCATTCCCAGGCACAACTTGAATGGTCACATTAGTGGGTGATTTGTATAAAGGTAAAGCCATCCTATTGACATTGGAGCTTCTCCAAAACCAGGTTTCTATTCCCTGGTTTGCCATGCAAAGGAGAAAAGGAACACGAGCCCCTTAAGGAGCATATAGACAATATTGGCCTGAAGTCACCACCCATTCTTCGCTTCCAGTTCTCCAATGCAATAATAAGGATAGATGGGAGGGAACAGGAATACGGAAAAGAAAAAGAGGAAAATGAAACAGGAGATGATCAAGGTTTGAAGGAGTCCAAGGACTTAAATATCCTCTTGCTCTGTTACCGCTTTCATTGTACAAAGACCCATGTCAGGACTGGGGTAATAGCTGCATTCAGTTAAGGAGCTTGAAGTGTGTGCTTTCACTATCACTTTCTCCTTTCCATCTTTCAGGACACCAGTGTCCAATTTAAAAACACAGCCTCCAGAACAACATTTAAAGGAATCTAGGCCCCTAAAGTCAATTCTAAAGGTAAATCAATGGTTCTTTCAACGTTACTGCCCCAGGGCACCAATCTCGAAACTCTTGGACATCAACTGACTTTTTTCTTCTCCATCTTCTCACCGTACAGAAAGAAGATTCAGAATTAAGGCCTAAAAAGAATCTATCGGTGACATTTACTTTAGATGACCCCATGGAGAAGGGTGAATGTTCCAGGGGAAGTGGAGCTCGAGACACCACTAAGCTTCATGACAATCCGAGTACTAATTTGAAGCCCCCAGCAACTTATGATGATGATGATGATATTGATGATGATGACCTTTTGGAAGGTAATGCTGCATCAGTGGTTAGTCAGAGAAGAAAAGATACATAGGTCTTCCCTCGCAATTTATAAGACACTATTCCTATTTTGAGTCTGCAACTCTTTTCTCAAACTATGAAGGGCAGGGGGAGGACTTGGGGACCAACATCTGGTGGCCCAGTATGATGCCCCAGCACTGGATGACACAAGATCTTTGTTTGAATGGGTAGAGGGTTATCTTAGAGGTTATGATCTCCAGTGGTGGGGGTACAAATTGGTACAGCCTTCATGAAGCATGGTTGTCTGTCTCTCTCCTGCTCACCCTCTCTCAATATATACGATGGCCATTTGAAAAGTACCCAGTCATGTCATATGAAAAAATAGAGTCATTTATGGCTGGATTTTTTTCATACAGCACTCATATACTGAGAACCCTAACACTGTGGGAACCCCATGATCCAACCATGTCAATTCTTGAACTATATCAAAAAATAACCACACAGATATCTAAAAAAACATGGATGGTCATGGTTGGTTGTTCAGCCACAGCACTGTGTACCACAGCTATAAGTTGGAAACAAGCTAAATGTCCAACAACGAGAAATGGCTAAATAAATTATGGTGAATCCACACAATGGAATACTATGCAGACATTAAAAGGGCTATTGCCACACACACACACACACACACACACACACATACACACACACACACACACAATTTTTTACCAACATGGAAAGTTTTCCACAACCTGATGTTTTGTTAGAGAGTGTAGCATGTACAGCATGGTGTGTACACATGCCTAGACTATCTGGAGGGAAATCACCAAAACATTAGCAGTGGATTACTCTAGGGGTTACGTACTAGTTGACACTGACAAGTAAAAGGCCTAGGTGTCTTTCTTTGGACTTTTGTTTCATGGGCATTTTTCTTTTTCTTTTTTTTTTTTATGATAAGCATATATGGTTTCTCCAACTATAATAAAGGCATTAAAGAAAAGAAGCTGGGAGGTCTTGAAGGCCCATTGTTCTTAATGGCCACTCCTCAATGTTCCTTGGGACCCCAGTCATCACGCTGGTCAACTCAATATCATAATGTCATCTCTACTCTCCAAGGGATCTGGCCCTTATGTATCTAATTCCTAGAGAAAACCACTGCTAATGTTTCAGTGACTTCCCTCTGGATAGTCAAGGCATGTCCGCACACCATGCTGTACGAGCTATACTCCACCTGCCATTTTCTCCGAACCCTGGGTTGTTACACCTACAGGGAGGGGCCTGGACTTGGCCAGGGGCACTGACGAGGAGAGCGGTGCTGCTCTGGGAATGAGGGGTGAGGATAAGAGGTAAGTGGGAAAAATATGGTAGAAGAGCAGAGGAAGTGTTTTTCTAGAGATCAGAAATTACCCCCCAAAGCTCTGTCCAAAATTGAAATCCATTTTTCCATTCTCTAACTACAGAACTCAGGGCAAAAAAGAGACTAGAAAGCTGGAACACACAGAAGAGGTTGCTGCCAGATGACGGTGAAGACATCTTTGAATCCTGTGGTTAGTATTCCTTAAATGAAGGGGAGAGGAGAGAGAAAAAGAGAGTGAGAAAGTGGGAGGCCAGGGAAGCGTGGGGGTTCTGGTGGGGTATGGTCTACACTCCTCTGTAAAGTGGCCAGCACCCTCCTGACCTGGAGTGGTCTGGGAAAGAAAGGAAACCTAGAGCTCACGTTTGCTTGCAGTGACTGTTTGCTTTCTCCTTTTGCAACTTTTAACAGACTACTAACAAGAAAAATGGAGTCGAAAGAAACATCTACTATCCCTCCCAGAGGAGATGAGTAAATGGGCTCATCTCCAGAACCATCACGATTATTTCAGTTGTTCAATTTCTATTTGCTAATATGTTTATAGTCCCCTACAACTCCACCTACCCTGACATCACATCCCTTTGAATTCCCATTTTTCCTAAACGTCTGCCTTCCACCCATCAAATGACTCTTAAACCCACCGAGAGGCTCAAGAAAAGTTAGGTGGCATCTATTTGAGAATGACCATGACCTTGGCCAAGAAGAACAGAGACCTTACGTCTTTGCTCCCAGATGATGCTCCTGATGAAGACTATGACCAACATGTCAGGATGACCAACCGAAATTGAGCCTTAGAAGTAAAGTTCAGTTTAGAATAACATTTCCCTGCTAAGGTTTTTGGGTGTGAAGTGGACTGGCTGAAATAAACAGGACTTTTCTGTTGAGAATGATGGTCTGCTGAATTATTTTCAACAGCGCCTCTAAAAACAAGTCAGTTTTATATTCCCAGCCACTGTTGGTGAAGCCTGGCAACAATTCCTTTGCTGTCCCTCCAGGAACAGCAATTGCTGTGTGTCCTAAGGTTTCGGTTAGATATGCAAACACTATATGAACTTGAACACATTCAACCCTACATCCCAAGGAGGGCAGTGATGCTGGAGACAGTCATTTATTCTTATAGCAATGATTCCTTTCACCATCAGTACCATAGCCACCATTGACTACTCAGTGGCTTGTGGATGTCCGGCCCAGCACTAAATTCTTCACGTTCATTATAATATTCCTGACAATGCTTGTGAGTATGCAATATACCATCCTGCAATTTACAGGTGAGGAAAATAAGGGGCAGAGAAGTTAAATAATATGCCCAATGTCCTGAGCCTATAAGAAGCAGAGCAGCAAACTGAATCCAGACCTGACTGTTGAGCTGCTTTCGGCCAGAAAGACCTGCTTCAGCTTTTCCCAAATTCCATCCAGCAAGAGAAAGTTATATCTGGGAAAAATGCTGAAGCATAGCCCTACCCATGTCAGGAGAATTATGACGATAGCGACAAAGCACACCAGTAGTAGGAGAAGGCACAGTTGACTGGGTACTTCCATTTTGCCAGATGCTGGGCTAAGTGCTTTATATACATTATTGCCTTTCATTTTCACAAGCCTATGAGGTTGGTTCTATTATAGTAGACTCTCCATTACCTGGAACTCAAGCAACCGGCACCATCTCTGGCAACCAGTTGCTTGAGTTCTGGTTAATGGAGAGCCTGCTTACATTTATTCAGCATCTACCAATTCCCATGGGTGGCAGTTAACTGAGAGTCTATGGTATTATCAGCTTACAGAGGCAGAAACTGCTATTCATAGAGGTCAAATCATTTGTCCCAGGGCACCCACTAGCAGGAAACAGAACTGCTTTTCAAACTATGGTCCCCATCTAGGAGTCACACTCTTAACTCCTATCCTACACGGTCTCACCGGGCAGTATAAATCAAGTAGCTCATAACTGTTTCTGAGAGACAGAAACTTGCACAGGTCACTCTTACAACTCCATCTGGAGGGTATGGCACTGTCTAAGGCTGAGTCATTTGCTATGACACATTGCACATGGCCTCATCTCTGCAGAAATTGGCCCAGGCTCCTGGTGGATCTGACAAGATTCTGTTTGAGATTCAGCTTATAAGTCATGGAGCTGGAAGGAACCGTACAGAGCCTCTAGTCCAACCAAGTTAATATACAGACGAGGAATTTGGGGTACAGACGAGGAACTTGGGGTACAGAGAGGTTAAGTGACTTGCTCAAGACTTCACAGCGCATCACTGACAGCTGCTCCCCAAATCCACATCTTCAGGGTACCTGAGCCAGGACTCAATTTTCCCTGTCCAAACACAGTCATGCATTGCTTAGTGATGGGAATACATTGTGAGAAATGCCTAAGTAGGTGATTGCGTCACTGTGCAAACATCACAGAATGTACTTCCACACACCTAGATGGTACAGCCCACCATACAGCTACAATGTAGCATATTGCTCCTGGGCTACAGACGTGTACAGCACGCTACTGTACGGAACACTGTAGGCAACTGCACCACAGTGGTAAGCATTGTGTAGCTAAACATAGCTAAACACAGAAAAGGTCCAACTAAGTACGGTATAGACGATAAAGTGTGTATGTGCACACACATGCTCACAGACATTGTGGGGGACTGGAGGAGGGCTGTGGAGAGTGGCACCATCTGGGAAAAGATGTCAGGGGAAGGGAGGGAGAAAAGGATAGAGGGGAGAAAGAGAGGGGGAGAGAAAGGGACAGCAGAGATCAAAAGAGATAACCCCTGAGATGAGAAATAATAGAAGAGACAAGGGGAGGAGAGAGAGGGAGGGAGACAGGGAGGAAGAAAGGAAGGTGGAAACAGGACTGAGAGGAAAGAGAGAGAAAGAGCAAGGAAAGGGAAATGAATTTGTGCCAGAGTGAGAGTGAGAGTGAGAGCGAGCGCGCGCGAGAGCGTGCATGTGTGTGTGCAGGAGTTGGCCTGCGCAGGCTCCCAGGCTCCCTTCCTCCCCAGCCCATGCCTTCCAATCCCTGGGCAACTCCAGACCCCAGCCGGGGGCAGGCACATGCTGGGTAGAAAGCACGCTGAGCTTTTTTCATCTATTTAAATCACCCAGACCTAGCAGCAAACTCAATACCTTTGTATGGTCCAGCCTTTTCTTTCAACATTGCAACAAACTTTTGGCTTCTAATTCATTATAATCTTATGGGACCACCATTGTACATATGGTCCGTCATGGACAGACACATCGTTATGCAGCACATGACTGTACACTACATCCCGCCTGGGCCTTCTCTGGCCATTCTTGTTTCACCTACTTTCCTCCAGTTTGCCTGATAAATATCACTAGAGAATTCTGCGGATGGTCATTCTCACCCAGGGATGCCTCAAATACCTCTACTGAAGAAGGGTTTTATCAGGCAGGAGTCCACACTTTAACACACCAAGGTTCCCAAGAAAATTGGATCATCCACTTTCAAGCCAGGGGGAAGGGGAGATGTGACTAAAATGGAGTGGGAGTGCCACCTATGAATGTGGCCAGGGTGGAGAATTTAGGTTGAAAAAAACCTCTGACAAAACTGAATGTCAGAAATTGGCACACTTCCATTGTACAATGTATGTATTCCTGGATTGACGACCCAATTTTTTTACATGGAATCCATCATAAATAAGAAGCGATTTAAAGAATATCCCCAGCCAGCACACCCTTATTTATTTTTTAATGAATCTTAATTTTGTTACCGTAGGCTGTTACTGTACTTTCCAAACCCCTTATCAAGCTGGGTGACCTGGCAGTTCCTCCAGGTAAAGACAGGAATAAGAGTACCCACCTCGCAGGTTTGTGGTGAGGATCAAAGGGGACAATCCATATCGCAATGCTTAGCACAAGTGAAATAAGTAAAGTCAAGAACCATATGACTTCACTCATACGTGGGACATAAAACGGAAAGAAACAAAAAACAAAAACTCATGGACACAGACAACAGTTTAGTGGCTACCCGAATAAGCGGGGAGGGAGGAGGTAGACAAGGGGAAAGGGGCTCAAACACATTGTGATGGAAGGAGAACTGACTCTGGGTGGTGAACACACAATGAAATGCAGAGATGACTTATTGTACAATTGTACACCTGGAACGTACGTCATTTGTACTAACCAATGCCACTCCAATAAATTTCATAAAAGTTTAAAAAATGCTGAGCATACTGCCCAGCACCTACTAAGTAGCTAAATACATGTTACCTACTGTTATTATGATTAGGGGAGGAATTTAGATCATTAGACAGCTATACCCCTCTTCTGGGAGAGGTATCCCCTTTTCTACAAAGAACAACCCAACAAGAGATATCTTAGATTCTAAGGTACAAAGAGCACAGAGAATCTAGGGTAACTGTAACCACTGTCACCCCTTGCCTCCCACAGCCTTGTTTTCAAGAATGATCAATCTGCCAAAGGTCTTTTAAGTCCATCTCAGATTGGCAGCCCATAGACCAAGATTAAAGATGACTTCTCAAGCCAAGAGGGCAAATTTTCTTTCCAGCAAGTAAGTGGCTGCCTTGCAATTTCTCCTTTCATTGCCAAGGCTTTGGCCTCCCTCCTTCAGGACTTCTAGAGCCTAGCTCCTGTCAGAGGCACTTTGAGCACATGACCCTGGCGCATCATTCAACAAGCTCCAAGTGCCTTTGGGATTTGTCCATTTTTGTTTGCAAAACAGGCCTGAGCTTTCTGACTAGAGAATTCAATTTGCACAGGCAGACAGGTCTCTCAGCTCTGAATGGTTTTCAACGCCTGATAGCTGGTCACCACTCTTTACTTGTATGTTGTTACTACCTACCCTGCAGGACCCCACCAGCAGGGCTGGTATCCACTGCAAGACATGGGTCACACACTTAGTACACAGTAAGAGGTAAAGAAAGAATGAGACCATTTAGAGTTAGAACATGGAGACCAGTAGCATAACATCTCACCCAGCTATAAATACCCGGGAGATGTGAGTGTCTGCTGCTTGGCCCATACCAGTTGTACTGTAAAGAGTACTCTGTCCTCCCAGTAACCTATCACAACCACTCAGTTTCAAGGCAGCTGCTACTGGCAAGATTTAGCCAAGGGCACTAAATACAACACCAGGCTTCTCAGCAGAACCTTGCCAACTAGCATTCTTCACTATAAAATGCCCTTGGCCATGGGTGGGGCAGGGGTCAAGCCTAGACTCAACTGATTTTGTCACTCACCCCTGTAAACCTCTCTTGGATGGCCGAAACTTGGCTTTCTGACAGGAAGCGGGGTCCAGAAGGAAAGCTATCGCCCCACTTTCCAGCTCTGAAATCATCCCCTCATCCCACTTCATTTTCACGGGTGCGCCTAAAAGAACTGCAGTCATGCGCCCCTGACCTGGGCCTTATTGCTTTTGTATAATAATTCATCCTCCCACTCCCTTAACCTTTTCTTTCATATCAATCTCTGCAGGAAAGACAAGCGGAGTTGTTTTCCCAGGCGGCAGAGAAAGCAGCGGGAACTTCCTGCTCTTGGCACGGAGGCAGTATCAGCTTAGTGCTGTGGGAGTCAGGGGCCTTGCACTTCCGCCCCTGTGCCCATCAGGTGCCGGGATCAAGCGGAGGGATCCTGGGACAGTCTGCGGCTGGGGGGTGGGCAGAGCGATGTTAACAAAGCACTCACACTGTGCTTGCAATGACTCAAGGAATCCCACGCAATCCCACACTTATGCTAGTTGCCACTTCCAGGAACTAAAATAGACCTCTGGTGCCAAGAGACAGCAGGCCTTCTATATATGCTCAGAAAAAGGAGCCCAGTCCTAAGACCTCTCACGCCATTTGATACAATGGCATGTTACAATGTCATTAAAGATGACAATTACAGGCACTGTGCAGGTGCGAACCAGAATGTGAAATAATGTTAAGTGAAAAGAGCCAAAGAGGAAATATAATAGCAGGTGCACGTGCTGATCACAGCTATGAAGAACATAAGTGGCAGGGTTCATCTCTACAGAATCTGAGAGAATGAAGAGCGCCAGAATCCTTCTTAGATACCACTCCTCCTCCGCCAATACCTTTGTAATAATGCTGAACTTTAATTGGCATGCTGGTCATACCAGGTTACTGAGACACCCGCCTTTCAACTGACACAGGAGTTAACCTCTGCAGATAATTCAATTCCGGGAATAAGAGAGAAAATGCTAAGGGAGCTGGCGCTTTAAAATGGGCTGGATCTTTCCTCCTCCCACTCTCCTTCTCATGTTCAGGGCACAATTACTTTAGGTTTAGCACTATAATAAGAAATTCCTTCCAAACATCTCCAGACCAAACTCTAAGATGGGAGTTAAGGGAGTATTTGAACCTCCTTTCAATCAGGTTCCTGTGTTTTCAACCACACTAGTTTACATGGAGAGAAAGGAACTCTTCTGCTAGGCTACGAGAAATTCCTTTTTCTCTAAGAACTGCCACATGCTACTCCCTCCTCCTTGTCACCTTCTCAGAGACAGTGCTTACAGTCAAACATCTAGCACATATCTGGGTATCTGGGTGAGCACAATTCTCTCCCCGGAGCCCTGGTCTCAACACCTGCCTGGACTTGGTTTTTTTAGAATTAGCTTTCAATCAGTACATTTAGCTTTTAGAAGACCATGTTTTTTTTTTTTAACTTCACGTTTTGAAATAATTTTACATTTACAGAAGAGTGATAAATATAGCACAAAGAATTCCCACATACCCTTCACCCAGCTTCCCCATCGCATCAATGTCACACATAACTCTGGTACACTGATCAAAACTATGACATTAACATTAGCACAATATTGGTCACTGAAAGACAGACGTGATTCAGAATTGACCAGTTTTTTCCACTAGCGCCCTTTTACTGTTCAGGATCCGGGATTCCAGGGAGCATTTATATAGTATGTTTAGTTAAAAAAAAAAAAAAAAAAACTCACCCCTAGAAATAAGTTTCCTTTTAGGAGATGGAAAAAGTAAGCCAGCAGATATTCTGGGCAACTCATGATCCTGAGCTCAAAAGGGGATTCCACCACTTTGTGCCAGTACTCTTCATTCATGACACCTCATTGTGGTAATTTTCAGAAAACCTGTCTTACATTAGCACTTCTCATAGTAGTACAAAGGGACTTGACAAGGAGCTATTTTAGCAATCAATATTGTGAGGGTGATAAAATGAGAGGTATGGGCTTATCTATTTTCCATGCTTCATTTGCCTTCAAACTGTATTTAAACTTTTGACTCAAAGCTGTGATATGTGAATGGAACATAAGTACTGAGAAACACCCACACCAGCAGGGTAGAGACTCTTCCCAAGGTGTGTGTGGTTTTTGTTGGCCTGAAATTAAGTACTGAAATCATACAGAAAACAACTTGATTAGGTTCTCTTTGCTTGTTAATCTCAAGAGCAGAAAGGAAAAGCAGGCTATGACATCCAATTATTCCTTCAAGAAAATAATCAAATTATTAAGAATAACCCACTTAATGATGTCAACTATGTGCTAGACAACTTGCAATTTGCTTTATATATATTCCTTCACTGAATGGGTCATAACAATCGCACAAGGCAAGCACTATCATTACCCCTGTTTTAAAGGGAGAGGGGTCATGAAGAGAGGCTTGAGGGGTAATGTGCCCTAGGTCACGTAGCATGTAGGTGAAGGAACCAGGATTCAGGGCCAGGCCAGCCTGATTCCAAAGCTGCTCTTCTTGGCCAGTCTGCTATACTGCTACTCTGAGAACCTGCCACATTTCAGATACTGGGGTGAGTGCTAGACAGAGATACAGCAGTCAACAGGATGTAGCCCTTAACCCCTCAAGCCTTATAGTCTAATTGGAGGAGAGAGACTATTAAACAGCCTGGTAGAATACAGCCCTTTATTTTTCTCAGGTATTCCCTGGATTGGTTACAAGTAAAGGTGATCACTAAATGCAAGCAGTGAATGTCAACACGTTTAAATATTTAAATTCCTTCTTAAGTCTTCAGAGTGAAGACCCAGCCCCTCCATGCACCCTGAGGATCCCTAACAGTTAGGAATGGACTTGAGGATATTGATATGTTCCTCCATTGAGTGGCTCTGGCTAAATGTTGGCATTGCCACCCCATTTAGTCTCCTTTAAAGAGGAACCACGGGAAATATAATGTGGAGATACATATAATGATGGAGTCAAATCAGCTGATAGAAAACATTTAAGTATGGGACATTTTCATTGTCCTTTTGCACTTGCATTAATTAGTGAGCTTTAAGGGAGCCTCAACTGATTCATGACTGTACTTTTATAGGTATGCCATTTTTAAATATACTTCTTAGGAAAATGACGATGACCCTGTAAATTGTAAATTGGCAATATGGTTTGGAAGTCTAATGGTTGGAAGACTTAAATCTCAGCAAATGACAATCATTCTCTTCTTCCATCCAATCCCCAAAGCAATCAAATACCCTAATCCTATGGTTCACAACGCTGGGAGCAAACTGGAATCACTGGGGAAACTTCAGAATTACCAACGCCCCGCATCCCACCCCCAGCAGTCATGATCATTTAATTGGCCTGGGGTGTGGTCTGGGTTTTGGAAAGTTTAAATGATCCCCAGGGGATTTTAATACAACAAGCTTGGGAACCAAGGCCTAAGTGGAGGATCGTAATCCTGGCTTCACATTAGAATCACCTTGGGGGATTTTTAAAACATCCTGTAGCTTGGGCCACACCTCACACCAATTAAATCAGAGTATCAGGGGCTAGGGCTCAAGCTCTAGAAACTGTGATTTTTTTAAAGCTCCCAGATAAGTCCAATGTGCACCCAAGACTGGTACCACTGCCACAGGTGAAACTACAGACCTGCAATAAAGGCAATGGCAAAATTTGTACTCAAAGAGGTTCAGCAACTCTACAATGAGCCTAATGAGAAGCAGCCAGTTCTGGTAGACAGGTAGGAAGCAGGCTGAAGACAAACCCTTAAAACAACTGTCCTATGAGCTTACTTTCCTCTTGCCGTGTATAAGGATTAATGCTAAGGTTTAGCAAAGATTACTAGCGAAGGATGGTGTCTAAGCCCCGGTCTCTACCACATCCACCAAAATAACTGCAGAAAGAATGGGAAAGGGAATGTTTTAAGGGGATGGAAACTTTTGCAAAGGACTTCAAACCAGTGTTCAGAGACCCTGGGTGGGTCTAGACAAGGAAGGAGAAAAAGTAAGCTACAGACATACTGGAGGTTCAGTTCCAGACCACTGCCATAAAACGAGTCAAAATCTTTTTGCTGGCCTTCCACTTGTTAAAACACAACATCTGTGAAGTACAATAAATGGGGCACAAGAAAACAGGGTATGCCCGTATTTAGCCTATTAAACAAATAGTTTTTATCTGCCAACTTGATGTGCATTTTTACTCATAAAGCCTAACACTGGGCTTGGACACAGAAACCCTACAGCCATTATTCTCATCCTTACCCCTACATTAAAGTCATCTGGGAAGCTTTTAAAATGACACTAGGGCCACACCCACAATTAATTAAATAAGAATCTCAGAGGGGATAATGTCCAGGAACCGCTTGTCAAAGATCTCCAGGTGATTCTAATTTGTAACCAAGGGAGAGAACAGTGACCCTGAACCCGTGGCTCTCAGACTTGAATGGGCACCAGAGTCCCTTGAAGGCCCTGTGAAAACACAGATTGCTGGGCCACACCCCCAGAATGTCTGATCCAGCTGAGGTGGAGCCTGAAGGCATTTCTAACCATCTCTTAGGGATGCCAATGCTGCTGGCCCAGAGGTCTATAGATGAGGAAAAGCTCATCTTTATACAAGAATGCCAGCTAAGAAACAAAGGCCGAATGACAGAATTAGGAAATCACCATTCTGCAGCCCCATTTAAATCAAGTCATGAAATACATTTTAAAAGTTAGAAAAACAAATTATTGAGTCAGGAAACAGTAATCGATGGATGCTAAACTCTTTAGGTGAGAAGTTATTGGGGAACAGCACCGTCACATGCTACCAAAGTCACACCCTCATTGACTTCTTGTTCATTACAAAGAGAAAATAACATGGCGAGTTCTAAGCGCCACCACCTTAACCATCACCTTCACCGAGTGGACAACTGATGGGATGTGACATAAAGTATATGACATTACTTATGATGAATTCTTGTCAAATATGGTTTATTCTGAATCTAATCAAGCCTGTGCTGGGGGCATGTGCTGGGCTGTTCAGAGGTACGCAAAAAATAATCCGTAATAGCAAAAAAACAAGTAAAGTTTAAAAAATGTCAAATGTGGGTTATGGAACAATAAATGTGAAGTTCGAACCACCGTTCACACGGAGACACTTCAAAATTAGATCCCATTAGCGAATGATGATTGGTGAGGGCATGGCTATGAACCCTTCCCCCAAACTGCTCTTCTACCTACCAATCATTATGCACCGTTTCACAACAATACGTTTGCAATGTTTCTAGAACTTGCCCAAACATATAAATACATCCATAGCCAGACGGTCTGATCAGTTTATAGTTACTGACTAAAAGTGAGTGCATTGTCTTTAATCGTGATTCTTTTCAAGTAGTTTTTTTTTTTTAATTTAATGTTTAACACAGTTTCAGTTATTATTGCCAGTGGTTTTTAAGCATGTCAGGTATGGATTAGTGGTTGAAAGCAGGAATGGTAAAAAAACAAAAACTTGATGTGGAATTATAACCCAAGCTCAATGATCTCAATAACAGTTTCAATCGGCTAGTGATCTGCATAATAATTACTACAGACTTTTCAGATAACACAAATAAATATTATTATTAACAATAAATTAAAAGTTTGTTAAATACTTGATCATCTTATCAATGTTTAACTGTGTTACAAATATTACAAAATTAAACCTGTGGTTTGTACTTTGTAGTAATTTTTCTTTCCTAACTTCTTGTCTCATTTCCACTATTTTACATTAAGATAGGCACTGAACAAAAGTGTCAGTATTTAAAAACAGCAGTTTTATGTATGCCTGAAACCTATGTAATCCTTGCTAACAGATGTCACCCCAATAAGTCTAACAATAAAAATAAATTAAAAATAAATAAATAAAAACAGCAGTTTTAAAAACAAAGGGTATAATGTATAGAAATGCATTTAAAAGGGGTACACCAGTGGAAAAAGGTTGGGAACCACTGCTCTAGACCCAACAACTTCTAGCTTACAGGAAATTCAGGGGCAATGGACCCATTAGGGGGAACACTTCATTAGGTATAGAGATGCCCAGTGACCGTGTTGTACACCTAAAAATAATACAAATTAATGTTGAATGTCAACTATTACTTAAAATACACATACATATAGTCGTGGGATGTAAAGTACAGCACAGGGAATACAGTCAAAGGTATTGTAACAGCTATGTAAGGCATCAAATGATAAACACCTGTTGGGATTATCCCTCTACAAGGGCTGTAAATTAAGCAGTATGGTCTCTTGTACACATGAAACTAATTTAATCAAATAGTCACAGGGCCTTTCACTGAACTAAGAGCCTAGTGTGGTGGTGGGAGTGGTGTCAGCAGGAGCAGTCTTGCTGCTAGGGCCTGGGGCTGACCTGTCCATCCTGAGCCCACTTGAACCGCAGCCATGTCTGGGGACGAGATGATTTTCTATCCTACTATGAGCAACAAGAAAAAGAAGAAGCCTTTTATGTTAGGTGAGGAAAGGGATGCCCAGATAGAAGAAACCCAGCCCTCAGAAACAAAGTGGAGCCAGAGCCAAGTGAGGACAAAGACGTAGAAGCCAATGAAGAGGACAGGAGGAAAAAAAAGATGCATCTGATGATCTAGATGACTTGAACTTCTTTAATCAAAAGAAAAAGAAGAAAATAACAACAAAAAGATATTTGATATTTATGAAGCTGAAGAAGGTGTAAAGGATCTTAAGATTGAAAGTGATGTTCAAGAATCAGCTGAACCAGAGGATGATCCTGACATTATGCTTAGCAACAAAAAGAAGAAAAAGAAGAATGTCAAGTTCACAAATGAGGATGAAATTCTAGAGAAAGATGAAGGCAACAAAAAAGAGGACAGTATCTCATTCAGTAACTAGACAAGCCCTGCTTGGGCAGACTCAGAAAGAGACCACATGTATGAGGAGCACCTGTGTCAGTCCCCAAAGGATTAAAGGCAAGCCCGCTGTAAAGGGTTAAAGCCAGGCCCACCGCCCAGGCTTGACCTTGGTATAATCAGTCCATGTCCGGGGTTGAGGAATTCCTGGGGCTGACATTTAGTGCACATGTACTGCCTCATGTAACCATGAAAACCCAAACAACTGCTACTGGGCAGATGTGGCAAGATGCCAATTTTGTTTGAATACGCATATATAGTCCCAGGTGCACAATAAAGGTGCTTGCTTGCTTGCTTGCTGGCTTGTTTATGGCCCCACTATGTTGGCTCCACATGTGTTTTTTCAACTGGGTATAAACCTGCCCTGCCTGGAAACCTTGGCAATGACAACCTGAGTAGAGTATTCAACATCATGAAGGAAAAGAATCCAGATATGGTTGCTGGAGAGAGAAGGGAATTTGTCATGAATCCTCCACAAGTCTTCCGAGTAGGAACCAAGAAAACATCTTTTGCCAACTTTTTAGACATCTGTAAACTATTACATCATCAGCCCAAACACCTCCTTGCATTTTTAAATGGGGTACAAGTGGTTCTATAGATGGTAACAAGCAACTTGTAATCCAAGGAAGATTCCAACAGAAACAGATAGAAAATGTTTTGAGAAGATCTATCGAGGAGTATGTCACCTGTTACACAGGCTGATCACCCAGCACAATCCTGCAAAAGGACACCTGGCTGTATTTCTTACAGTGTGAAACTTGTCATTCTCAATGCTCATTTGCCAACATCAAAACCGGCTTCCAGGCTGTCACAGGCAAGTCAGCACAGCTAAGTCATTTGCTAATCACCACTGATTTTGCAAAGTGTGTTGTGGAGATTTAGCTGGACAGGTTTATCACCAGAGTGGATATACCATTACATTAAAAACAAGATAGAAAAGCTGTCAAGCTCTTTGGTGTGTGGCTGGTTGGTCTGAAATCCTTGCAAGATGTCAATCCTCAAGCTGTTGACATACTCACTGCCTACTTTAACAAGTGTCAGAGAAACATGATGGGGTAAGGCGTGCTTTTTAAAAATTGTTCATAGACTTCTGTAAAATACAAGTTACATTAAAGTTATTATAACTGAAAAAAGATAGTCATGGGGATGTAATGCACAGCATAGGGAATATAATCAATAATACTGTAATAACTAAGGATGTCAAAAGAGTACTAGACTTATCAAGGTATATAAATGTTGAATCACTATGTTGTACACCTGAAACTAATATAATAGTGTATGTTAAATATAATTAAAAATAAATTTTAAAAAAGAAGTACAAATTGGTAGTTGCAAATAAAATGTAAAATAAAGCATAGGGAGTATAGTCAGTCACATGATAATAACTAGGTATAGTGCCAGGAGGGTACTAGACTAGTCAGGGGGATCACTTCTTTTTTTTTAATTTATTTTTATTGTTAGACTTATTGGGAGATCACTTCTTAAATTGTGTAAATGTCTAACCATTATGCTGTACACCTAAAATTAATATGAAATAATACTGAATGTCAAGTGTAATTTAAAAATTTTTAAAAATGGGGGAAAGGTGAAGAGGAATAAGAGGTCCAAATTTCCAGGTATAAAACAAGTATGTTGTAGGGGTATAATGTATAGCACAAGGAATACAGTCAATCATATTGTGGTATGGTGTCAGATGGTTGCTGGACTCATTTTCATGGTGGTCACTTCTTTAAGGATATCAGTGTTGAACACCTATGCTGTGCATCTGAGATTATTATAATTGTGTATGTTAGCTCTGTTTTTAACAAAATATTTTACAAATAAATAATAAAATAAGCATATTTCAAGCCGACCAAATGTGAGAAGGACCACCATGAAAAACAAACAAAGACATAAAAACGTCTTTTTCATGGAAAGGAATTCAATGTGTATAGAGAAATGAGGCTGCCCAAATTATGAAGGGGGTTTGAGGCTGCATCAAGAATTTGGGACTGAAAAAAAAAAAAAAAAAAAGAAGCCAATGACAGATTTTAAGCACTGGAGGAACACAATGATTTTAAGCACTGGAGGACAGGCATTTTACAAAAGTCACTCTGGCTGGAGAGAGTGAAATGGATGAGGACAAGAGTGGACAAGGCAGCAGCAGCTGGGACAATGGCCCTTTCAGTAACAATTCAGTGAGAGATGATGGTAACCTGCAGGGACAAAGACTCAGTGATACACAGGATGGACCCAGGGGTAGAAGAGAAGGATTCAGAATGCCCAGACTTATGGCTTGAGTGACTGAGTACATGGGTATATTCATCAAGATTGGAAATATTGGAGCAAGCACAGGTTTGGGGGAAAGATGTGAAGCATTCAGCATGAAATATGTGGAGTCTGGAGTATCTAGAATATATCCAGGTGGAATCTACTTTGCAGGAAGTTGGATACAAGAATGACAAAGATTTATCTGGTTTCCGGCTTAGGTAAGTAATAGATCATATTGCCATTTACAGATAGAGGGAACAACAGAAGAGAAAATAAAAGTCATTTTATATTTATACCTTACATTAAAAATTTTAAGTTATGAAATAATATAACCCCATTACATAAAATGAAATATAGGGAAATGAAAATAAAACTTATATGAGTACCATAAATCAACACTTCTTATCATTTTAGATTATTTCCTTCTAGTATTTTTAAATGGATATTTACATAGTAGCTTTAATAGACAATATTTTTCTGAGGAGGCTTCTCTAGAAGTATTTAGGATTGAGAAGAATTAAAAATACTAGTTGACCTAGTACCATTTTGTAAATTAGAGAATGCTTGCTAAGTTATACATCATTAGGCTATTAAAAGATTCAAAACATAACCTAAATTGTTGGGTGAGTATCCAAGAACAACTCCAGAGCTGAAGAAATCATGGACTATAGAATGTTAATTTCAATAGCCAGTTTAAAGTAGCATATAGTGGATCATCAGGGGATTCTGGAGCTTTTTGCCTCTAGACTACATAGCACATCTACAGATATTCAGTCTCTTTTCTGAAGATCTCCTTTCCAATAGGGTCTCTATTACAACAAATTCTCCCTGCACAGGTGAGAGTTAATTGGTACTATTGCCCCTAGGGGCAAGTACATTCATACAAGGTATTCTAGAAGCCTCAAAGCCTAGAAAACCCAAAGAAATGAAGCTCTAAAATATTGATGTAGTTAGGCATCCTGCAATCACTGCATAGCTTACTCGACTTTTTTAAAAAAAGAACCTAGACTTGTTTCTAGTTCCAATCCTTTGTTACCTCTTGAATGTAGGGCATACCTAATAAAATCTCTGGGCAAAGACAGAGACCTAAGTCCATGTGAAATTATTACCAGCTGCTGAGAAAAGCACAGTTGTCACCACACCACAGGCAGAGTTGGACAGAGGAGACAAGACTAGAAACTAGGACCAAGGGAGCCATGACAGGCTGTCAACAAAAGAAACAGTACAGATCCAGGGCCATAGAGTAGTCACAACCAAATGCAACATGAGCGAGAGAACATGAAAACTGAGGTTATTAATCTGCCTCAAATAGAAGGTCAGCGACATTCTTCCAGCTCACAGTCCAAATATTGGTTCCCCCAATAACGCTGTCAGGGTATGCAATGCAGCAATATGCCAAACCTGGAAGTCACTGCAACTTCAGCCTTAACAAGGAGCCTGCCATCTTGTGGGAGGCTGCTTATCATTTCAAGAGGAGCACCAGCTCACAGTGTGGGGTGTGGGGGAAAAGATCCACGGGCACGGCTTGTCTCAACACGAAAGGCTCGCCGAGGAGCTTCTTAGCCGAGTTTTGAGGACAGCACAACCTGTAGAAGCAGATCATAATATCACTTCCTAGAAACCAAGAACTTCCAGGAACACAAGTTCTTAAAATTCAAGCCCCGCCTCTGTGTTCCCCCAGCCCCCTGTGTTTCTGTCCATAAGAGCATTTATATTTAATGTAACTACCTGGTTTTTTAACCATCTTCCTCAATGGAATATAATCTGAGGGTAGAAATGAGGGAAAAACTGCTTATTATTCATCTCTGTGTTCCCAGTGTGCAAAACAGAGGAGGGATTCGAAGGTGAATCTAGTGAGGGGCCCAAGTCATATACTTTTCTGTATGAGTTGCACACAATAGGTAATAAATATGACTGAATTACTCCATTGAAAATTTTCAGAGTAGATTACTTTTTTGCCCTTATTTCAAAGGCATTCAAGCCAAAATGAAAACAATTCACCTCTAAATTCACCATTCAGAGAAGGATAACCACTGCTTCCTTTTCAGGATGTATCTTTCCAAATATGTATATTTAAATTGGTTTCTTAAAATGAAGTCACATTGTATATATTGTACATACTGTTTTACAATGAGTTTCTTCAGTTAATAATACATAATAAGCATCTCTCCACCACATGTGCACAGCTACCTCACTTTTACTGGCCATACAGTATTTCATTAAGTAAACTGAACACAATTTATCTGATTCCTTGCTATTGGAAATTTAAGTTGTTTCTAACTTTTGGCTATTTGAAAAAGTCCCTCCATGAATATTCTTAGAGTTATATCTTTGCACATATATTTAGTTATTTAGTGGACTCAAGCCTTTCATTAATCAGTCTCCTTTGCATGTGGCCTAAGACAAATTTGTAAACTTTCTTAAAAACGACCAAAATTATGCACAGACCTTTTTTTTTTTTTTTTAGCTCATCAGCTATTGTTCATGTTAGTGCATTTTATGTGTGACCCAAGACAGTTTTTCTTCTAACATGGCCCAGGGAAGCCAAAAGGCTGGACATCCCTACTGTAAAGAGTTCACTTATCTTTAAGTTAATTAATAAATTCGGTTGTATTTCCCATTACAATCCCCAAAGGATATTTTTGGTAAGCTGATTCTAGAGCTCTTGATAGAAAACACACGATTAATGTTAAAAGCCTATATCCTTTGACCCAACAATTCCACATTGGGGATTTATTTAAGATATACCTGTATACTATCACATATACTTATTCATCACATATACATACACAAAGCACATATGTACAAATATATATGTACAAGAATATTCACCGCAGTATTATGGTAACTAGATTAGAAACAAGCTTAAAGTTCATTAGCAAGGGAGTAGTTAAATAACATGTTTTTATAAGTTAAAGCTATATAGCCTATTTTAAAAATTAAGAGGGCCTGTAAGTATTGACGCAGATTTTATATTCTTGTAGAACAATCTAAAAAATCTATTGTTAAGTGAAAAGCATGGTGTAGAACTGTGTCTAAATCGGCTTTTATTTGTTAAAAAAAAAGAGAGGGATGGTATGTGTACATACACAGACATATGCACACGTATAGTGACAGAATATCTCTGATAGGCTACACAAAAAAACTTGTAAGAGTCATGACATCTGAAGGACTAGGAGTCAGGAGTAAAAAAGAGACTCATATTCACTGCATACTCCTTTGTATTGTTTTTTCTACCATATGCATATACTGTTTTTTCAAAATAAATATTTCTTGCCTTTTTGCGGCCATGTCTATTGTTTTACTTAGTAGGAGTGTTAGAATCTGAGGTTTACTCTTAATCATTGCATTTTAAAGCTTGTTTTGCATAATGAATGTTTCCATTTTATTTTTTTAAATAATATAAAAAGGTACATGGTGAAGTCTCCTTCCTGTGACACCCATCTCTGCAGTTCTCCCCCAGAATAGATAACTACTATTATCAGTTTCTTGTATAACTTACCCATTTCTCTGTGCATATACAAGCAAATACAAACCTATATTCTTCTCCTCCTCCTTTGTCCTTTTACACAAAGATGGTTTACTATTATATAAACAATTGTGCACACCTTGCTATCTCCACTCAGTAACATACCTTAGACCAAAATCACAAGCCACAAAAGACAATACAGTCTCGACATCTTCAAAATTAAATACTCTTGGGCTTCAAAGACACTGTCAAGAAAGTGAACAGAGAACCCACAGAATGGGAGAATAATTCTGCAAATTATATATCTGATAAGGGACTTGTATCTAGAATATATAAAGAAATCTTAAAAGTCAATAATAAGAAGACAACCCAATTAAAAATGGGCAAAGGATCTGAATAGACCTTTCTCCAAAGAAAATATACAAATGGCCAATAAGCACATGAAAAGACATTCAACATCATTAGGGGAAATGCAAATGAAAACCACAAAAAGATACTACATCTCACACACACAGAGACAGAAAGTAGATTAGTGGTTTCCCCAGGAGGCTGGGGAGAATGGGAGAGTGACTGGTGACAGGTGTAGGGTTTCTTCTTAAAGTGATGAAAATGTTCTGGAATCAAATGGAGTGACGGTTGTACAACTGAAAACATCCAAAATCTACTGAATTGCACACTTTGAATGGATAAATTTTATGATGTGTGAATTATAACTCAATAAATGAAGCTGTTATTAAAATAATAACAATTTAGAGATCTTTCCATATCAGTACAGAGACCATCTTCATTCTTTTTTATAGAACCACAGTATTCCATTGTATGGATGTAGCATAGTTGATGTAACAGTTCCCCATTGATTGACTTTTAGGATATTTCACTTGTCTGCTATTACAATATTGCAATAACTTTGTATATATGTTATTTTACATGTGTGTTAGTCTATTTGTAGGCTAAAGCCTCAGGAATGGAATTACTGGGTCAAAGGGTATATACAGATTTATAATTTTAATCTGTATTGCTAAGTTTCTCTCCATAGGGATAGTACCAGTTTACACCCTGAGTAATAACTTTTTAGAATTCATGTTTCCCCACAGTATTGCTAACAGTGCATTATCAAACTTTTGAACTTTTGCCAATCTGACATGTAAAAATGGTATTTCAGTGTACTTTTATTTGCATTTTCATTACAATTGAATAGAATGAGCATCCTCCCAGGGTTCATAAACACATTTATAATATTTTCTTTTCATATATTCCATTCATTTTTCTTTTGGGCTGTTGTTCTTTTCTTATTGATTTCCAGAGTTTTGTTATAAATTAAGGGAAAAAGTCTGTCTGTGATATGAATTGCAACTTTTTTCCAGTTTTTATGTTGTCTACTGTCTTTGCTTTTGGTGCTTTTTGTCATGCAAATATTGATTTTAAACTGTTTTACTGAGATATCATTCACACATCATACAGCTCACTAATTTATACAGTTCAATGGTGTTTAGCATATTCACAGAGTTGTGCATCCATCACAACAGTGAATTCTGGAATATTTTCATTAACCCAAGAAGATAGTATACATCCTATTTCTCTCCAGATCCCCCATCCTAAGCCCTAGGCAACCACAAATCTACTTTCCATCTCTAGAGATTTTCCTAGTCCAGACATTTAGAATTGTATGCCTGAAACCTATGTAATCCTTGCTAACAGATGTCACCCCAATAAGTCTAACAATAAAAATGAATTTATAAAAAAAATAAAAAATAAAAATAAAAATAAAAAATGAAAAAAAAAATGGAATCACACAATATATGGCCTTTTATGTCTGGTTTCTGGAAACCAGTCCCTTATCAGATAAATGAATTGCAAATATTTTTTCCCATTCTGTGGGGTGTCCTTTCACTTTTTCTTTTTTTTTTTGGTAGCTCCCTGGCTGGGAATCTAACCCAGGCTGCGGCGCTGAGAGCGCAGAAGCCTAGCCACTACACCACCAGGGAACCCCCATCCTTTCACTTTCTTGATGGTATCATTTGCAGTACAAAAGATTATTTTAAACTTTGATGATGTCTGATTACATACACACACACACACACACACACACACACACACACACTTATTTATTTATGTATTTATTTATTTATATTTATTGTTGTTTGGTTTTTTTATGTCATATCTAAAAAAGCTTTGCCTAACCCAAGGTCACAGTGATTTACTCCTATGTTTTAGCTCTTACATTTAGTTACATCTATGAGACATTTTAAATTCATTTCTGTGCATGGTGTAATAGAGAAGTTATATGTTTTATGTAGCCACATTTAATAAACTTTTATTATATGGCTTCTGAATTTTCATAGTTAGAAAGGGCTTGTGCACCCTAAGATTATAAAGAAATTCTATGATTTCCTAGGTATATTTATGGTTTTCCCTTTTTATATTTAGGTCTCTATCTCCTTTATTATATATCCTGGTATACAGTATGAGATACAGATCAAACGTTTATTTTTGTCACCAAAAGATTTGAGGTGCCATCTTTACCATACATGAAAACATACTTTAATATTGTAATAAAAATAAAGTATTATACAAATAGAAGAGAAATACACAAGAATACATAAGAAAATAAGATTCTAAAAGTAAATGGGCCTCATGCTATTATTTTGGATAGAAGAAGTTCTTTAACAACTTTCCCAATGTTTTTTGTGATTACTGATCTATTTAGGTTTACTACATTTTCTGGAATTAATATTAGCCATTTGCATTTTCCCAGAAAATCGCCCATCTAGGTTTTCAAATGTTTTGCCAGGAAATTGTACAAAGTACTTTCTTATCATTTGTAAAAAGTCTTCATATTTGTAGTATGCCCTTTTTCTCATTTAAGACTTTATATTTTTTTTTTAACTTTTTTTTGTTGTTGTAGTATATGGGTAGTTCCCTGGCCGGGAATCGAACCCAGGCCGCAGCGTTGACAGCGCCAGCGCCAGCACCAAAGCCTTAAGCCACTACACCACCAGGGAACTCCCTAAGACTTTATATTTTTATATTTTATTGCTTTATCATTGTGATTAAGTTTAGTTATCAATTTTATTTTCTTCTTCTAATAACACCTTCTTGTTTACTTGTCAAATCTATGGGCTTTTTATTTTGTTTTTCCATTCATAAATTTCAGAATGTTTTTAATGCTACTGATTTCTTCCTTCTGTTTCCTTTAGGTTTATTGTTCTTTTTTTAGCTCACTGACTTGAAAGCTCAACTCATTTATTTTTAAATCTCACTTATTTTATACAGGCATATTATCTACCTATGTGGTATGAAAATTACACATAAATTGTATCACTTATATAAAAAGAAAGAGGCGTGTGTGTGTGTGTTGAGAGAGGGAGAGTTACAGAAAGAGAGATTACAAGAAGAAAACATTTCAAAAATCAAAGTATTTGACCAGGGCCAGAACTGAAGTAAAGGGTCAATCCCTCCCTTTTGCAAACAGTAACCAAGGCTCAACTCCAACAGGAGGGCACACACAACCCACACAAGGGGCACAGCCAGAGCATCTGGCTCTGGTGATCAGGGAGACTACACCACTGTGCCCCAAGGGGCACCTACTAGATAAGGTCTCTCTACCAAGACAGGAAGACTTAGCAGCTCTACCTAATACATAGAAACACACACAGGGAGGCAGCCAAAATGGGGAGACAAAAATTATATCCCAAATCACAGAAATGAACAAAGCCCCAGAAAAAGAACTGAACAAAATGGAGAAAAGCAATCTATTAGACACAGAGTTCCAAACACTGATTAAAAGGATGCTCAACGATCTCAGGGAGAACTTTAACAAAGAGATAGACAACATAAAAGGGAGATAGAAAATATTTAAAAACTCAGAAATAAAGACTATAATAACTGAAATGAAGAATATATTAGAGGAAATCAACAGGAGATTAGATGAAGCAGAGGATCAAATCAGTGATTTAGAAGATAAGGTAGTAGAAAACACCCTATCAGAACAGAAAAAAAGGAATTTTAAGAAATGAGGATACTTTAAGAGACCCCTGGGACAATAAAAAGCAAACCAATATTCACATCATAGGGGTATCAGAAGAAGAGAGAGCAAGGAAATGAGAACCTATATGAAGAAATAATAACAGAAAACTTCTCCAACCTCATGAAGGAAATAGACATACAAGCCTAGGAAGTGCAGAGAGTACCAAAGAAGATGGACCCAAAGAAGCCCACACCCCAACAAATCCTAATTAAAATGTCAAATGTTAAAAACAGAGAATATTAAAAGCAGCAAGTTAAAAGAAGTTAGTTACCGACACAGGAGCTCCCATAAGACTGTCAGCTGACTTATCAACAGAAACTGCAGGCCAGAAGGGACTGGCATGAAATATTCAGTGATGAAAAGCAAAGATCTATAACCAAGATTGCTCTACCCAGCTAAGCTATCATTTAGGCTTGAAGGATAGATAAGAGCTTCCCAGACAAGAAAAAGCTAACAGAGTTCATCACCACCAAACCAGTATCAAAGGAATGTTATAGGGACTTAAGACAACAACAAAAAAAGACCAAAAATATGAATAATAAAATGGCAATAACTATATATCTATCAACAATTACTTTAAATGTAAATGGATTAAGTGCTCCAATCAAAAGGTGGGGTGGCTGAATGGATAAAGACAAGATACTTACATATGCTGCCTATGAGAGACTCACTTCAGACTGAAAGACAAACACAGACTGAAAGTAAAGGGATGGAAAAAGTTATTTTATGAAAATGGAAACAAAACCAAAGCAAAAAAAGCTGGGTTAGCAACAGTTATACCAGACAAAATAGACCTTAAAATAAAGACATCACAAGAGATAAAGAAGGACCCAGTAATTTCACTTCTAGGTATTTATCCAAAGAAACCCAAAACATGACTTTGAAGGGATGAGTGCATCCAAATGTTCACTGCAGCACTGTCTACAATGGCCACGACGTGGAGGCAGTCTGGGTGTCCATCGATGGAAGAATGGATAAAGAGGAGGTGGTGCATATATACAATGGAATATTGCTCCACCATGGATGGGAATGGGTTCTTGCCACCTGCAGCGGCATGGATGGACCTGGAGGGTATTGTGCTCACGGGAGTATGTCAGACAGAGAAAGACAGATGCAATGTGATTTTGTGATTTACATGTGGAGTCTAAAGAACAAAATAAACAAACCAGAAATAAACTCAGATATAGAGAACACTGTGGTAGTTGCCAGGCGGAAGGGGTGTTGGGTATGGGTGAGAAAGGGGAAGGGATTAAAAAGTAAAAATTGATTGTTACAACACAGTCATGGGGAAGTAGGTTATAGCATAGGGAACATAGTTAATAATATTGTAATAACTAGGTACGGTGTCAGAGGAGTACTAGACTAGTCAGGGTGATGGATGAGAGGGGGGTTGCAGGTCAGAGTGAAAAGGTGAAGGGATTAAGAAGTACAAATTGGTAGTTATGAAATAATTCATGGGGATGTAAAGTAAAACATAGAGAATATAGTCTATGATATGGTAATAACTATGTATAGTGCCACGTGGGTACTAGAGTAGTCAGGGGGATCACTTCTTAAATTTTGTAAATGTCTAACCACTATGGTATATACCCAAAATTAATGTAAAATAATATTGGATGTCAACTGTAATTGAAAAAGTTAAAAAGGGCAGAGGTGAAGGAGAATAGGAGGTCCAAATTTCCAAATATAAAACAAGTAAGTCACGGCGGTATATTGTATAGCACAAGGAATATAGTCAATAATATTATGAAAGCATGGGATGGCGTCAGATGGTTGCTGGACTTAACATGGTGATCACTTCTTTAGGTTTATAAATGTTGAATAACTATGGTGTATACCTGAAATGAATATAATATTGTATGTTAGCTATATTTTTAATATTTTAAAAAGAATACTCAGGATCCTGATTTGATAAGGCATGAAAGATTTCTCTGGATTGATAATAAATTCATCAATCCAATTAAAGTACAGACTTTAGATCATAGTAATGTACAAATGACAGCTTCTTAGTATGGTATATTCTTCAAGTGTACCATGGCAATATTAAGATATTAACAATGGGGAAAACTGGGTGTACTTATCTTTACAACTCTTCCATAAATCTAAAATTATTCTAAAATAAAAAGGTTATTAAAAAAACTACCTGGATACTTAAAAAAAGTCAAGACTCACTCAATGATGTTCCTTGTGGTTTCGCCATGGGGTTTGCAGGAAACAAATACTAGTGTGCAGATAGTCCTGCAGTTTCGAATGGCCTGAACCACCCGGTGATCTGAAGGAAGAAAGACACTCCTATTGATATAATTAAACTATCACAGTCCAGGGTATCACAAACTCCCAACTGGCCAGCACCTAGGATTGGCAAGGAATAGAGGAAAAGCAAGTTCAGAGCCTGCCCATTGGGAGCACTCTTAAAATGGTGTAGGAACAAGGGACTAAAGCTGGTGGGCATCAGGGGAACACCCAACTAGTTCTGTCAAGAAAGCCGTTCATCCTTACGCAGTCCCGCCCGGGCTGGGTTCACCACACCAACAATGAGCTTCCCATCTTTCTGTGTCTTTAGCAGATGTGGCAAAATCTTCTCTGCTCGGCCAACATGGAATTCACAGTTGGTGATGCCTGCAGGAGAGAGGCCTCATGACACACCTTACAACTCAAGCCAAACAGTGGAGGACAGGGAGCTTCTGCCATCTTCCCTTGGATTTAGCACACCTCTGAATAACAATGAAAAAAAAAAAATGCTTTCGGACTTGCTTCATGTTTTTTTTTTCCCCCACGTGCTTTCCCTTGCAATAGTTCAGGTCTTTCAGCCTGAGGACCGGTGTTATTTTACAACTTCGTGACTCACACAGCACATAAGTACCAAGAAGAGAACCTTGACTTTTACTCAAGTGCTCTTTCTGCTATATTGAAGGTTTTCACACTGAGCCTCAGGAGCTGTGTGGAGGTAAGGCAGAGGGGACAAGGGAATCCGTTTTCTGCATTGCAGTCCGGCATTAAGATTTGGTTCAAAGAAAGAGTTCTAGGGCTAAAAATGGTTTGCAACCTCTGTGTTCTATTATAATGCCTCATGAATATAATGTCAAGAAAGCTCTTCTATTTTAGCCCAAGTTTTGCCAAGTTCCCTTCCTATCAGCCAGGCTTATTCCTTCCCTCAGGCTCCATTTCGGGATTTAAAAAAATTAGCTATTGGGATCTCTTTCAGAAAACCATGAGGACCCAACTCTGACCACTCCAGAATACCCTTGCTCCCCTGAGGCTGTGGATACAGTAGATGCCCTTTCGCACATGACCCTTTGCACAGCACAGCAACAGCCACAGCTCTTCATTTCTGCCTGGACTGGGGGCAGTGTACCATTGAAGGCTGAAGTCCACCTTGCGTCCTCAACCGCCTGCTCCACAACCTCAATCCCAAGAACCTGGGAGGTATGGTGAGCCAGAGAGAGGCCGATCACACCTGAGAAAGTAAGAGAGAACAACAGGAGGGCATGTTAGGGTTTTAGCCCATTTCACTGGGAACACGCACAGGCATTACCTGTGGCTGCAGTGTTTACCCTGACACAACTCATGGATTACAGTCCTAATCTTACCCCTAAAATTGGCCATGAAATATCTCACTTTTATCAGTATTATTTGTGCATCACCCTAGTATATCAATAGTCACTTGGAAACAAGTGACATCATTCTATTTATAGCATTCTGTCTTTAGCAGTGATATTTCCATTTACAAAATATACTAACTCGATCAATGAAAATGTCAAATCCTAGAAGACGTAGTGTTGTTACAAGTGAAAAGAATTATTAAATACTGATCCATCATATGCATTTCTGTTACCTTAGGATTAGAGACAAGTTCTGTTTTATATTTTATTTTCACATTGGAAACCACTCAGATTTGCTTCAACCTCAGAGAGCGTGTTGATGTAAAATTAAATGAACGCGGCCGCAAGCTGCCCATTTTTTTCTAAACAGGAAATGAATTAAACCAATGAGACTACGTCTGTCCCACTACCACACCTTCCCACCTTGCCTGCTAGGAGCCTGGGTGCCAGGTGAATGTGGTTTGGAACCTAAGCAGCATGTAGATTCTGCCCCAGGCTGCCACTTGCCAGTTCCACAGCAAATGTCGAGGAGGATGGTACTCCTGTTCACGCCACTCAGATCCGCAACGGTCCGATACAGCATCTCTGCACCAGCAGTGTTAATCTGAAAAAAGGCATCTGGAGAGATGCGGACCTTCAAGCCCAAGACATCTTCAAAGATGTAGGGTTCCCCAAACAGGAGCTGGTAGGGGGCCTGCTGATGGCTGCAACGGGTCATTGTGCTGGAGAAGAAGAAAAGGAGAAAGCACTGGAATGGCAGACCATTCTATCTCTAGGAGCTGGTTTGGGGAGGGGGGTGCCCAGTGTGTCAGCAGGAGAGACAGCCTCCATGGTACAGCCCTAAGAACCCTGTAGCAGCTCCCCTCTCAGAGGACGGAGTACATGCAGACACCCTTCTCATCTACAGTGTGCCCTGGGCTCCCGGACCCAGCTGGTGTACACGGGCCAGTATCACTTAGCCCGGATCGTCTGCGATCAGCAGCCCTGCCTCGGCAGTCCACCACCCAGACTATGGCAAGCCATCGGTCTCCTGCGTGCTGTTTGGTTGTCCCAGGTTTACCTTTCCTGGAAGTAAAGTGATGTCAAGTCACAGACTGCTCCCGGCCCTTTGGTGAAAAACTCCTTTACATTCTCCTTCTGAACACAGATCTCCTCCTGCCCATATCACAAAATCAGGAAGTAAGCCAAGACTCCTCTCCCACAAATTTTCTCTGCTCGCTCTATCGAATTCAGCCCTGCAGGAGTCAGACAAGACAGCACATTGCTCAAATCCTATTATAAATAACACTTAAGCAGAAAGCAATGTGCTATAGAACAAAACCAGCTATTTTTACCTCTCAATGGAAGCATTGCTTTGCTTATCGTATTTTGACAAAACCTATACAATGGACACATACTTCCTCTAGTCTGAGCCCCTTTACTAGTTCTCTAAAGAGAGTGTGAATTGTTCTTGTTGTAAACAGGAGCTAAACTGAACTTCTTCCCCATCACAAAGAAGCAATAACCTTTCAATTTCCATCACACTTCTCCACTTCAAACATCCCACCCACCCACCCAAATGCCACTTCAGATGACATGAATGCTGGGGGAAAGAAAAGTGCTGTAAAGAGAAGAAGCGTGGTAACTAAATCCTTTCTTTGAGTTCAGAACATTTTAAAGTTCTTACATCACCATCGAGAGCCTAGCCATTAGCTTGACCCAAGGATAAATGATGATAAGATATGCTGGAACTATGAGGTTAAAGGGCCAGGAAACAATGACCTGGCCCTAGCTTGGCTATTTCCTGGCTCTTGAACCTTGGGTACTTCGATGCCTCCATGTGCCCTTCTGTGAAATGAGGATGACAATACCTTTCCTTCTCCTTCCTACTTCATAAGTTGGTTGAGTTGGTCACACAAGTATAGAAATGCTTTAATGTGGGAATGTTTGAAAGCTCTAAGTGCATTGTAAATGGGTTATTTGGGTTATGACATGTTATTTGGGTTATGAAACTCTGCCTAGATTCTAGTCTCTATTGAATCAGTTCTTAGAGTCAGTACAGCACCTACTAACTTCCATAGGCAAAGTTCTTGTGAAAGCACTTAGGGGTCCTCACATGATAAATAACTTAGTAGCCTCGCTGCAGTTTCTGCAGTTTGATGATGCCGGCAGCATGGTTAAGGAGTATCCTTGCCCTCTCTTCCCCCTCCCCGACCCACACGGGTAGGTAGTCTGTGGCTGTGCAGTTTCTGCTATCTGCCTTGAAACCCTCCAAAACCCGCTATAGCACAGTAACAGGAAGGGGCACTACAGAATCCATCCCTTACCATCCTGTGAGTCTCACCTGCTTTAATTCCTGGGGGTGGAAAGTGATAATGGCCATTGTGTGCCCTTGGCTACTGGTGCGGACTGTGAGCTCACGCCAGTGCCCACCTTCATGAAACAGAAGGCAGGGCTCCAACGGGGACTGTCGAAGGAATACTTCGTAGTACTAGGAAGAGAACAGTATTATTATACGGGCAAAACGACCAAGTTCTACAGCTGATTATTCATGCTGGGTGACTGCTAGGGGCTGAATTGAATCAATGAACAAAAGAGCAAAGACAAAAGACAAGGACAAACTAAATACAGTCTTAGAAGATAGAAAGCAGAGTGAAGTGACAACTGACAAAGATGAAGGAAGAAACATCTAGATTGCGTAAAAGGGGGCACATGATGCAAAGCTTATCTGCTGCACACACCCCTGGGAAGGCTCAGACTTGAAGGTGGAAGGTACTGGAAGGGGCAGAGATGAGGTTAAGGTACAGGGCTACAAAATAGGTTTTCGTTGAAAGTCTGGACACAAAAGCAAATATCCTCATCCTCCCAAGGATGTCATCTTTTTTTTTTTTCTCAGTAGAAAAATGAACCCATAAAAGCTCTGAAGTTGGATATACCAGCCACAGTTGGTGGTGGAGGAGTGAGGGAGTTTCAATGTAAATCTTCATTCTTCATAGTGGGAACCCCACCCCCCTTTCCACACCCCGATTCTGGAAGGCCAATAGCCAGCCAGGAAACTTGAAGATGATTTTCTCATGAAACTTAACAGCCCCAGAGTCAAGATCTTCTGAGACAGACAAATGGGAGGACACCTTCCCCTGCACAATCACCAGCAGTGAAGGCAAGAATCAATAAATCCTTTCAAGCTGAATCACTGATCAGTTTTTTAAGGCCTCACTCTTAAATATGAAAAGTCAACCAAGTATCACCAGCTGTTTAATAAAGCCTCCTGTGAAAGACAATGTCCAAAACCAACAGAAAAAGATTCCTGAAGAAAAAGAGGAAATACACAATTCAAAGAACAGCAAAATCACATAAAAAAAAAAAAAAGAGCTCCCTGGTAGTGTAGTGGCTAAGGCTTTGGTGCTGTCAATGCTGTGGCCTGGGTTGGATTCCCAGCCAGGGAACTACCCACATTAAAAAAAAAAAAGACACACACATTAGTAAATTATATAACTAAAAAGAGACAAGGTGTTATACAAAAGGAACGATCATAGAACAAGAAAAATCTTTTGAAAATTAAAAATAGGATAGAAAAAGTTCAATTAAGATACTGGCATTTATGTCAAAAAATTTCACAAAAAAAGGCAAAGAAATTGAAAATAGGAGACGAATATGTAGCAGATCATAAAATTAATCCTGGAGTTCCCTGATGGCGTAGTGGCTTAAGGCTTCGGCGCTGGCACTGTCAGCGCTGCGGCCTGGGTTCGATTCCCAGTCGGGGAGCTACCCACATACCAAAAAGCAAAAAAAAAAAAAAATAAAATAAAAAAAAAATAAAATTAATCCATGAAGTGCGAAATCCAAATAATAGGAGGTATAGAGAGAATACAGAAAATGAAAGGACGCAAGAAATAATACAGGAAAATTTCCCACGTCTAAAAATATTTGATTCTAGATTGACAAGGCCTAGAAAGTGTCCACCCGTACGTGGTCATCAAGTTTCGGGGATAAAGAGATTCCCTAAAAGCTTCTAAAAAAAGGGTGGGGGACAATATCTACAAAGGATCAGGACTTAAAGTAGCATTACACTTACATATCAACATTGGCAACTAGATGACAATGAAACCACGTCTTCACATTTATAAAGGCAAATGATTCAAACCCAGAAGTTGAAATCCAGAAAAATCTCAGTCATATGTCAGGAAAGAAAGAAGACATTTACAGATACGCAAGACTAAAAACTTTACTGCCTAGGCAGGAGGCTAATGGAGGTCATAATCTAGCCAAATGAGAGTGTAAGCCAGGAAAAGGAAGACAGGGGATCTAAGAAACAGGGGAGACAAGACAGGAGAGCAGCAAAAGGAGCTGCAGGATAACAGCCATGCAGAAGGCCCCCGGAACCTAGGATAGAAGACGCCAAGATTAAGGTTCATTCAGGGAAAACACTGTATTTAAGCAGATGGAGCATACTGATGAATGTTTGACAGCGCTCTTAGAGCACTGGGGAAAAAATTAGCATTAGGTTCATAGGAAACTAAGCCAATGGACAAATGAGGTAATTCTTCATGCCACTAAAAACAAAAAATTGTAAAATCCTTCATACCATATAGGACTATCAAAAAGGAAGTCTATTATTTATATGAAAAAAACAAGGTACAGAATGGTGTCCATACTAAATGAACTTTCAGGTAAGAAAATGGAGGTACAAAAAAATTTTTTTTATTTTTAAAACAGGAGGTACAAGTATCTTTCCATTTTTTAAAATAAGCAAAAATGAATAAAAGTTGCTACCTATAGGAGGAGAGAGGAAACTGGCTTAGAAGGAACAGAAGTGAAATGTAGAACTCTCTAAATGGACTTTCGTTTTGTAGATTTGAGTTTGGAACCATGTGCAGGCTTGGATGCTTGGAAATGAATCTTAGAGCGTAAGTAGAAGCCAGGCGAAGAAAACTGAAGATATTCTAGAGAGAGGACGGGCTCAGGCAGGAGTCAGACACCCTGGCAGGGTAACTCTGGTTCAATACGAATGGAAAGAGGAAAGTGTGTGAGGATCTGACAGGAGATGAGGCTCGGGACCTCATCAGGAGGACCCTTAAGTGCAGAGGTAAGGCATTTAAAGTTTATTTCAAAGGCTATCGGGCAGCAACTGCAGAATTTTCAGCAAGAGAGTGGGGTGATCTTATTTGTGTTTTAAGGATGGCGCTGGCTTCAGTGTGGCGAATACACAAGGCAGACGGCTGGAGTCAGTGAGACCAGTATCAAGGCTACTGGAGGAGTCTGAGCAAGAGAAAAATGGCAGCTGGGACTAGAGTAGTGGTGGTGATGATAGCAGAACTAGAGAAGAGGGTGGAGTCCAGGTATTTTCAGAAAAGAAAGCTGACAGGATTTGGAGATTGATTAGATATGGAGGAGGAATTAAAACAGGGGAGTCTACGATAACACATTTCTAGTACATGGTGCTACTACTGTAGTCTCTCTGTTAACCGGAAGTCAAGCAACCAGCAACGGAGCATCTACTTACATTCATCAGGCATCTGCCAATCCCCATGGGTGCCGGGTAACTGAGAGTCTACTGTAGTTACTAAGGTGAGAGAAAAAAAGAAGCCCATTTGGAAAGGGAAGAGGGTAAGTTTAATTTAGGGCAGTGGTTCTCAACCAGAGGTGACTGTGCCCCTCAAAAGACATCTGGAGACATTTTTGGTTGTCATAATTAATGGAATCTAGTGGGTAAAGGCTAGGCATGCTGCTAAACATTCTACAATGTACTTAACAGCCCCACATAACAAAAAATTATCCAGCCCAAAAAGCCAACACTGCAGAGGCTGAGAAACTGTGATCTGTGGCAGTGCTGATTTGAAGCACTCTGGAGGCCTTTTGGAAATGCACCACTGGAAGATCAAGGGGGCAGGAAGGCAAATACAGTTGACCCTTGAACAACATAGGTTTGAACTGCACAGGTCCACTGACATGTGGGCTTTTTTCCATAAATATATTGGGGAAAATTTTTTTGAGATCTGAGACAATGTGAAAAAACTTGTGGACAAATCTTGTGATTTAAATAACATTTTCTTCTCTAGCTAAATTTATTGTTAGAATGCAGCATATATAATACATACAACAAACAAACTGTACTAATGGACTGTTTATGTTATTGGTCAGGCTTCGGGTCACCAGTAGGCTATTAGTAGTGAAGTTTGTGGGGAGTCAAAAGTTATATGTAGATTTTCAACTTTGAGGTGGGGGGGTCAATGCCACTAATCCCTACATTCTCCAAGGGTTAACTGTATAATTTTAAGAGTTGTCAATTTATAGGTCATCAGTTATAGTTAGGTGCAATCTCCCATGAATATATTCAGAAAGGGGGCCAAGGACAGAGCCCCTGGGGACACCAACACTTACAGTGGGAAAGGAGAGAAGAAAAAGATCCCTTGAGAAAAACTAAGAAGTGGACAGCGAGATAGGAGGAAAATCATCTGAGAATAACATCACAGAAACCCAAGAAAGAGTGTTTCAAGGAGGGAAATGAGAATAAGTGGTGGCGATGGCAAACAAAATTTAAGCAACTTAGGGGCAGAAAATTTCCACTGAATCTGGCAAACTGTAGCTCACTGATGATTTTCCCAGATCAAGTTTTCTGGAGTGTTGCGGGCAGAAGCAAGAAGTACCAGATTTTTTTTTTTTAAAGATGGGGAGATACTTCTCAATGCCGTGGTCTGGGTTCAATTCCCAGCCAGGGAACCACCAAAAAAAAAAAAAAGATGGGGAGATATTTAACATGTTTATGAACTAAAAGAAAGGAGCAGATAGAGGTGATGGGGAGGAGGTACAAAACAGGAGAAAAAGGGTATGTAATGAAGCAGGATCTGCAGCAAGATCCTGGGGAGGGAGGAGATGAGCTCAAGATGGTATTGCAAGGAAGGAGAGCGTTAGACGGGGGAGGATCAACAGCCTTTCCCTGAGATACGACGGAAGGAGGGGTAAGATTTCAGCAAAACTGTGGGCAGTAGAAGCAGCAGCTAAGGGCGTTCTTGTCGGATAGCCTGAATTTTCCAGTGAAGAAGCAGGGGTGGTCATCTGCCAAGAGCAGGGGTAAAGGCAATGGCGGAGGAAATCTAAGGCAAGGTTAAGAGTTTAGAAGAGTCATTGCAGAGAATGGGAGAAGCAGCTGACAAGGGCCACGTGGAAAGATTTCTGGAGAATGATCCTACAAACAGAGCTGTGTCCTCACAGGGAAATCTTGAAGGTCAAGATGTGTCCTCTCAGAAGACACCGCCCGAGTGGCATAAATCTGAATCATTAGGAGGGTGAGTGCTGTTAAGAATTAACAGGCAGTAAGGGTGTGAGTTCGGAGTCCTGTTCAGTCTTCACAGGTAAGGTTTTTGCCTTTTTTTAAAGCTCCATGAAGGCAGGTGTCATGTCTATTGGAGTCACCACTGGATCTCCAGCACCCAGCACAGTGCCCGACACTCAATAAATAGGGGGTGCATGAAACAGAAGGCTATAAAATTTCTCAGAGGCCAGCCTCGTGATGTACGAGGTTGGACAATTAAGTTTGTGAACTCATCCTAGAAAAAGTGCTGTGTACCTCACCGCTGAATATCACTACGGTCGCCTTCGAAGGACTCCCCTTTGGAAACTATGCACTGACGCCAGTGCCTAGTCCACCCTTCAGAGCAGGCTTGGAACTCTTTTTCTGCAGTGGCCATCAGAGCTGTCATCACACGTTATAACGTCTTACCGAGTTGTTTGTGCAGTACTGCCAATGTAAGGGCATAGTGGCAAGTTTGCAAACTTAACTGTCAGATTTGGGAGACAATGACAGCTCTGATGACCATTCCAGAAAAAGAGTTCCAAAACTGCTTTGAAGGGTGGACTAGGCGCTGGCATCGGTGCACAGCTTCCCTTAGTGATATTCGGCTATGAGGTAGGTAGCGCTTTTTCTAGGATGAATTTACGAAATTGTCAGGCCTTGTAGATGCCTTACCACCACTCCCACATCTCTCAGGAGAGCTCTCCATTCTGTTCTGCCAAAAACACTAGCCTTCCAACTATTTCAGACACCTGCTACTCACTATACTCACCTCATCTGTATCTCTTTCCTCATACTTCCTTCCTATTCAAATTCCTTGCGTTTCTGACATTCGCAGTAATGGCCACAGTTTTCTGTCCTCCTCCCCACCCTCTGTGACAAGAAACATGAGCAATGTTCTCTCCACCTGCAGAGGTGTGCTTGCAGAATAGAGCTGTGCCCCCCTGCAGCAGGAGAAACACCTCTATTGGTAAAATGTCAGGGACACTGCTGTTCCAGGATGCAATGCCCCAGGTCATCTTCAACCAGCCCTGTTCCTCATTACCTGTGCCACTTGACTGTGTTTCTGGGGGATGTTTTTCAGATGATTAGACTGTACACAGACGATGTTCTTGTCTATAAGAAAAACAAGAATTTAATTTACATTGTTTTTTTGTTCTAAAAGACTACTTTGAAAAATACTGTCTGGCAACTCAAATGGCCTCCTACAAAGAGGCATATACAGATATGGAGATGCAAAGTACCTACTTCAAGCTCAAAGCCATTTTTCAGAGGAAACCTGTTTCCTAGTCCAGCCATTAAGAAGCTTATTCTAAACGGAGCTAGTCCGCAGTATTCTCTTATGCCACACATCCACAATACGACACTATCTGCTTTCTATTCAGATTTTAAGAGGGAAATAAAACATAATAGGTTTTTTTGTTACTGAATAATAGAAGGCTGACATCATATACTCATTTAATTCCGTAAGAAAGGGGGGAAAGCCAAGTGCCTGCATTAATAAACTGTAGTTTAAGGGGATATGGATACCAAACAGTGTGACTGATATAAAACAATGCTGTTTCAAGTGGATTAATTGAAAATGGCAAACAGAAAGTTCAGGAATGGAATCTGGGACTGGATACTGGAAGTGAGTCTTAGAACAATACTATTGTTTTTGTTTGTTTGTTTGTTTGTTTGTTTTTGCATGTGGGTAGTTCCCTGGCCAGGAATCGAACCCAGGCCGCAGCGTTGACAGAGCCAGTGCCGAAGCCTTAAGCCACTGCACCACCAGGAAACTCCCTAGAATGATATTGTGATCTCCCTCATGAGCACTCACCTCCCGTGCTGATTGTGTTAAGGCATCTTTATCGCAGAAAGTGCTAGTTTGCAGGCATATGGGGATGGAAAGTAGCACAAGCAACTCTAATAAGGAAGACATTACTCCTGGTATGGTAAGTAGCACATGATGATGATGATGATGATGATGATGATGATGATGGGAGAGCCGCAGCAGCAGCAACAATGTTAAGATTCAGGCATATAGCTTTAGAGGGAGAAGGGATGAGAGTCATAATTCCTAGCGCTATGTTATAATGACTACCCACCACAAAGCATCCACAATTAACCTTGTGATCAAGTTTGGCATCAAAGACATCCAATTCAACCTTCTACTGAAGGCCACTACGTTCCCTACTCCTCTCCACTCTCACTGACACTGTTCTCTGAGCCTTCCCCTTTCCTCTCAATCTTTGCTTTGTTATTTCTACTAGTCATGGTCTTCAACTGACCTCTCCATGTTCCCAGGTAGTACCCCACAGTCTTTGGATTGCCGTCTGGACCTCGGTTCACAGAGAAGGTGGACTTGTTTCGGTAGCCATCGATGACAGGCTGGAGAAGGCAGAAGAACAGAAGAGACACAACAGGTCAAACGAAACCAAACAGGCAATGAAAAAATGTTCTCCAGATGAAGACAAATAAGTGATGGTTGCTTGGAAGGTATGGCATAGATGCAAGTCCAAGGCTGAGAAGCTGAAGACACTCCAGCAACACTCCATGGAAGAAAGGAGTTCCAATCTTACCATAAAGCAGGTGTCAGCAAGCTTTTTCAATAAGGAGCCAGATAGTAAACAATTTTAGGCTTTGCAGGCCATATGGTCCCTCTTGCAACTACTCAACTCTGCCATTGTAGTGTGAAAGCAGCCCTACACAATCCATTAACAAGTGAGCTCAGCTGTTCCAATACAACTTTATTTACAAAATTAAGCAGCAAGACAGATGGGGCCTAAGAGCCCAAGTTTGCCAACCTTTGCCATAAATTAAATTTTACCTTTCTGAGGTCTCATTACATTTCCAAAGTCATAATCTTTCTAAGGAGGCAGTAGGGAAGTAATTGAATAAGTGGGCTTTGTATCAGATAGACATGAGTGTGAATCTCAGCTCTGGCATGTTCTAGATGTGTGTCCTTGGGCAAAATACTTAATCTCTCTGAGCCTCAATGCCTTCATCTGTAAAATGACCGTGCCTACCCCTCAGACTGATTATAAACAGTAAATGAGACAATAAGACATACTAATCATTAGCATAGGGCCCAGTCCCCAGCAAGTAACCAGGAAGTACTAGCTGATATCATTAGCTATTAAGGGGGGTTAGTGGATAAAGGATAAGGAGATAAGGGCTTACAGATGGTATAATAGGATGGAGAAGACAGCGGAGCCCATCCAATTTCGGAGTAGCTATTGTCACTTTGACTCCATTGAGTATTTGGAGGTAAGACTCTAGTCTTTGTAAAATTTTCTTCTGAGCTTCAAATTTCACCTGCAAAAGAATATAAGCAATGAAACAAAAGACTTTTGCAGTATTGCCTCAAAGAATGGAAAACAAATAGGATAAGAAAAGGCTGTCCCACAGATTCTTGGGTCATGGTCTCAGCAAATAAGGAATCCAGAATGATGGAACAACAACAGACCTAATAAGGTATTGGGAAAAGGTCAAGAGTGAGCTCTTGTGTAAGCTCATCCTTTTATCTGACCTTTCAGACTGAACACTCAAGCTATCCAGAAGGACTTGCTGTGATAATGCAAATGTTCTATTTTGGTGTTATGTTCTGTGTAATATGGCAGACACTAGCCACGTGAGCCTACTGAGCACTTGAAATGTGGTGTGTGTGACAAAGGAGCTAAATTTTTCATCTTATTTCATTTTAATGAACTTAATACAGTCAGCTCTGCTATAATGTGACATAAACATTCCTATCCCATACTACACAAAATCACACAAAAGGAATCACAGAGCTCATGGGGAAAATGGGGCTGGACACACACATTCCAAAGCTTTATCAGTAATATACACAAAAGATAGGAACCCAATGAAAATAACAGTACAGTTTTACACGTGAAATGGTTAAAAAAATGTGTGAGTGCTGCAAGAAGAATGGCACTTTGCTCTAACAAAGACCTGAAGTTCGATTGTGGAAGTAGCGGTCCACCTGTGAGTTCTCCCGAAGTGGGGAACGGAGGGTCATTTGAATGGAATGCGAGGTTCTAATGGGTGTGATTCATAACATATAGTGAACTTAGGGAGCCAGTAGATGTCTGGCGGTGTGTGTGTGTGTGTGTGTGTGTGTGTGTGTGTGTGTTCATTTTAAGGATTCTCACGCGGCTCAGTTCAGCTGGGTATGGTTTCCTTCTTTCGTCTCGCATTTCTGCTGGAGGAAACCACTACTAAGCAAACATCAAATTTGCACTGTGCTCAATTGTTCCCTAATACATCACCTGTTAGAACAAATTTGTTTTCAAAACAAGCATTAGAGCAAAAATTACTGGATTTAAGTTTAAATAGCCACAGGTAGTGAGTGGCTACCCTGTTGGAAAGTACAGCTATATACAAAGCAGCAAGAGCACTTGCTACACACACACACAGAGCTGTAAGAATAACAAAAAAGCAAGGAAGAAAGGAAACAGGCATTTATACATATGGCTGTCGAGGTTGGAAGACATAACTGGCCTACAGTTAAAACGTCACAGTCATAAGCATACAGCAGACTCTCCATTAACGGGAACTCAAGCACCTGACACTCTCTAGCAACCAACAAAAAAAAAATAGAAGAAACAAAACTACATGTATCTGGCATGGGTGCCGGTTAACTGAGAGTATACTTACATTTATTAGGCATCGACCATTCCCCATGGCCATCAGTTAACTGAGAATCTACCGTATTAAGTTTGAGGACACACTGCGGTGTCTGGGCAGAGCTGTTCAGCCAAGCTTCTTTTTTTTTTTTTTTTTTTTTTTTTTTTTTTTTGGTTTTTTTGGAATTTTTTTTTTTTTTTTTTTTTTTTTTTTTTTTTTTTTTTTTTTTTTTTTATATGGATTATATGGAATACTTTTATTTTTATTTTTATTTTTTTTAAATTCATTTTTATTGTTAGACTTATTGGGGTGACATCTGTTAGCAAGGATTACATAGGTTTCAGGCATACAATTCTGCAGTGCATTGTCAACTTGATGTATAATAAGTTCACCACCTAATGTGACTTCTCTTTCCATTACCTTATATTTAGCTTCCCCCCCTCCTCTCCCACCCCCTCCCCTTTCTCCCCTCCCTAACCCACTCGTCCCCAAATAAACATTAAACTATCGATTGTGTCCATGGGTTATTTGTTTGTTCATTTCTTTTTTCTTTGCTTTCAGTTTTATATTCCGCATATGAGTGAAATTTACAAGTCTAACACCATTCCGCTGATGGAACGAAGTAAAGACTTACATTGGGTACTGACCTTGAGTTGTTCCTCGTAGCTCAACCTCCACAGAGGTGTCACAATGTCAGCCAGCCTGGAATAAAATAATTCAGGCACTTGGTCCATTATATAAACATGTACTGAGCACCTACTATGCATAAGTACTTCCTCCCACCATTTTCTCTGGCATTTTTCTTCATTCAGAAGACCTAACTCTTGTGCCCTTGGGGAGATAGCGTCTGGGAGAAGAGCCCATTTTGGCGCTGTCTACTTAACAAAGCAGAGCAGATGGGCAAACCTAATATAAGAAAAATCCAGGTTTATCGGGTGGTAATTACTCATATTACTAAAGGCTTCACTGTCGGGTTCCTTTAAATAGCCCACCTCTCTAATGCTTTTAAAATATAATTTGATTTAGAAAACACATCTGTTGCATAAAATGAGGCACATTTGTGTTTGCATGGCTGCAATGGGACTATTTATTTCTAATCCATCTAATCTCTCTCTGGGTCCCTGGTTTTCAATATAGCTGCTTGGGACCATTTTAGAGACAAGATCCCATTTTAATATCTCCTTTCCGTGAAATACACACACTTAAAGGCAAGTAGGGTATCTGCGATTGCAAAGCATTTCCCCAAACTTTCCTGAGATGTCTTCAAGTTCACCCTGGCTATCCTACCTGAGGCACCTTTGAATCCTTGCCATGCCACATCAGTTACATCAGGAATCCAGCATTTCAGTTGGCCTAGAGATTCCAATTTGGTAAGGAGAAATGACATCAGCCTGGGTCTTACCTTTCCTCCCAGGAACGATCTAGTGGTCCAAGATGGCTTGGATTCTTCTGAATTTCCTGTCTTCTTTGACACTTCTTGGAGATGACATGAGTGACGTGTCCCTTACATTCTGAGCCCAAGAAGAGCTGTGACCAACCTGCAAGTTTTCGGGAACACCAGGGGAAGAAGCATCTTGGGCTGTGCATTGGGACTCTTAATACGTGGCAACCATAGAAACACCGAGATTCACCTGCACGAAAGGTGGACATGCGGAAGTTAGGAAATGGAGGCCCAACTCCCAAACCCCTTCATCATTTATAAAGGCTTTTGGAAGCCCAGCACCTAGCATGAATCAACACTCAGTAAAAGTAGGCCTGATGAACAGAACTGAACTTCGGCAGATTAGGCAGTGGCTTAGGCTCTCAAAATAAGAAAGATGAGAAGATAGTCTTTGTCCTCCAGGAAACAGTTCAACTCTCTGGATATACTTCTATGACCAGTCTCTCTCCACAGTCTACCCTCCCTACCCAAGAGCTAACCAATCAAATCATATTTAGGAAGTGCTTATTATGTGCAAGGCACTGTGACACACTACATACTGAAGGGGTTAAAAGGTTACAGTCTAATTGAGGAGCTCAAGTGCGGGCACAGAAAAAGATGGTAATAAATAACGTGATGTTTGATTACTCAAGAAAGGCTTCCCAGAGTAGGTAGGTAAGCTGCACTAGGTCTTAACCCATTTCCCATTTAGAACAAAAAAAGCGCAGCTCGCTGCTGTGTTCATTGAATTTTACATAAACATACTCTTTGAGGCTGAAGCAAATCGGACTGGTTTTCAATGTGAAAATAAAATATAAAAACTATTCTTGGAGTGGTTTCTACACAGAATTCGTCTCTAATCCTAATGTAGCAGAAATGTATATGACGATCAGTATTTAATAATTTTTTTCACACATATGAATACTATGTTTTGTAGGATATGACATTTTCAGTGATCAAGAATGACTATATTTTGTAAATGGAAATACCACTACTAAAAACAGAATGCAATAAATAGAATGATGTTGTTTCCAAAGACTATCAATATACTAGAGCCGAGTGAAAATGGTAATAAAATTGAGATATTTCATGGCCAACTTTGGGGGTGTGGTTAGGACTGTAATCTGTGAGTTATCTTGAGGTAAGCACTGCAGCCTCAAATGCCGCAGGCGAGTATTCTGGGGCAGGGGCGGGGCAGAAAGTGGGTTAAAGGGTAGCAGGGAGGTGAATCAGATGTTTGGAGGACAGTGATCTACATTAATGGTAGTTCATTTTAGGGAATAGAACAAATAAGGGTGAAAAGTTACATCAAAGCGAGATCTAGAACTTCAATGCCTGCATAAGATAATAGCCTTTATTGTGAAGGCAACATTGAGTGGATGGAGGCTTTATGTAGAGGAGTAAAGATAAAATAGGGAGGTTAATAAAAAGCAAATTCATGTTTGAGGCATGTCTTTGAAATGAGAGGAAAAATAGCTAAATGGAAATGTCTAACAAGTAGAGAAGCAGCAGTACTCTATGTCCAAGGCTAGAGATTTGATCAAGTGTCTATTATAAGTATGATTTAAAAAAAAGAGCTTTCAAGAGAAGAGCAAAAGGCCAATGACTAAACCTGAGAGAGGCAGCATTTGAGGAGCAAGAAGAGAGCTGCTGGGGGCTCAGGAGAACCAGGAGAACCAGGAGACTGTGGAGCTTGGAGGCCAAGGATATACCTTTCAGGAAGGCACTGACACACCCAGTAACTCTGAGGCCACAGAGAAGGGAAATAAGGCAATGGGAAGTGGCAGGCAGTAGGGACAAATGAAGGTTTGAGTTCTTAGGCGTGCAGATCCTATAGTCAGGCTGACATGGGTGATTCCCTGGCTACCCCACTCACTACTAGGAGGCCTTTGCAAAGCTGGTCATTCCTTCTGGTCTGCCTTTTCTTCATCTGTAAAATGGAGATAACTATAGTAACTAACTCATACAGTGGTTGTAAGAGTTTTAAATAAAGGATCATTAATGAAAAGGACTTCACAGAGGATTAAATAGAGATGGTGTTTGTAAAGCTGAGCATAGCATCCAGTGCCTGGCCCAAACTCAGTGCATGTCAATTACAACTGTCATGCTGTCTGAAGATGATATGGGACTGAGTGAGGAGGACAATACTGAAGGAGGGGAGCAAGGGGAAGGAATAGTGGGAGTGACTCTAAGGAAAAAGCTGGAAGAGTTAGAATAGTGGCAGGGCCTGGTCTCACTTTGGAAAAAGGAAGGATTCTCTCTTCCTCAAACAAAGGACTCTGTGTTGTTGCCTATTTACCTTATCTTGCCTGGTCATTCATTCATTGCTGTGGACCTTTTTTGAGTACCCAGGACATAGCAGATCTGTAAAGTACCTGGTCAAGTCCCAAGTGAATGGACTTGACCAGATACTTTACTCATCTGCTATGAAATTGCCTTTTTGCCCTTGCCCTCTACGTTAGATTCCATCCCGATGTTAATCATACCTTCGTTGAGAATGATATATATTTAAAAGTTCAATGTATGTAATAGACTTATTAACTAAGATTCTTTCACGGCTCCCTCTACTACTGTGAAATTAGTATGCCATAATCACCAGGTAACTTAGAAGATGCTGACATAGGTGCTGTAATATTTAACCCATACGTCATTTTCTATGCTTACAAAGAACTAAAACCCTGGGGGGTGGGGGTTCCCTGGTGGTGTAGTGGCTAGGTTTCGGCACTCTCGTGGCCTGGGCTCGATTCCCAGTCAGGGAACCAACCAAAAAAAAAAAAAAAAAAAAAAACCAAACTGAGTAATAAACACATAACACAACACACAAATGACGTACTGTACAATTGTACACCTGGAACCTAAGTAATTTTCACTAGCCAATGTCACCCCAATAAATTTAACAATAAAAAGAAAAACAATACGGTCCAATTGGAAAACAAAAGTACTAAAGAAAGTAACTGCCACAATACGGAAGCATTTGGGTGGGGAGTTTTGGATTCCTAATACAATAAATTTAAGCTGGCCCAGAGTCCAGGTGTTAATGACAGCACCCTCCACCAACTCCAAAGAAGAGGCAAGTCATTAAGGACAGGAGCCTGAAGCCCTGTTCTAATCCCAGCTCTGTGTCTGACTAGCTCTGTGACTGCATGTTACCTAAGGACTATGAATCTCAGTATCACCATCTATAAAAATAGTACTGAAACACTTATCTTTCAGGATTGTGCTGAGAATTAAATGACTACACACACACACACACACACACACACACACACACACACACACACGAGGGCTGTCCAGAAAGTATCCAGCCATGTCATATGAAAAACAGAGGCATTTATAGCTGGATTTTTCCGAGACCCTTCGTATAAAGTGCTCAGGACTGTGCCTAACATAGCAACTGTTCCACATATGCCACAGTCGTGCCTTAGGCCCTGATTTGAAACATGTCACTTATTTGTGCCTCAACGTGGCCAACCTGCAAAACTGGAGGGATGTAATAATGTATGCCAGCGTTGTGAGAATAAGTCCAAGTATGGAGGAAACTTAAAACAGACACACACACAGAAATTTTCCTCACCTTCTGCATTAGTGCCTGCTTGAGCACGGTGAGCCTTAGTAAGGCCTGCCCTGAGCCACCTGTTAATACTATCAAAAATGTGCGACTTATGATAGACACCTTTTGAAGGTGAGACAAATGTACTTAATATTTATATTGCGTGTGTGTGTGTGTGTGTGTGTGTGTGTGTGTTTTTCAAAATCCAGTGACAGGGAATGAGATAACAGACAGAAAACAGAATAAAGAATGGTTTGGAGGTGGGGAGAAGGCCCAGGCTACAGGGAGAGGGAGTAGTGCTTGTTCAGGAGAGGGACACTGTCCTAATCCCTACGCCCCTGGGGACCCTGGGGATTGGCAGAGGAGGGAGAGGGGTGCTGAGGAATTTGAGCACAGGTATCCCTACTCACGACATTTAGAAAATTTTCTGAGCGTGTGGGTCCTCTCACTGGTGACTGCCACTATGAGGCAGTGTTCCACTTGCCCTGAGACGGAGTAGAGCAATTGTGACAAGGGCCAGAAGGCCCCTTGTACATCTGGGTTTCTTCTTCCAAATGATCAGATATGGTCTAAAAATCAGGATCCTATTTCAGGGTGCCAACCAGCCCTCTCTCGTGGGAAAGAGCCTTTCATCAGACTTAGTAATTTCTATAATGAAGTCTGTTTTTCAAGGCAGCAGAGTGATTCCAGTGATAGTGAGTTATGTTTCTTTCCTGTTGGAGAGGCATTTGTTCACAGAAAAGTAGCCTTTCCTGTTTTAAATAAATACTTGGGTTTTTAAAAAGTGTGTGACAATTGTTCTAACTCAGGAATTTATCAGAAAGGGACCCATGGTCCAGGGCTGCCAGACAGGAAGGTAGGCTAACTCTCTAGGGCTGGAATGGTTAACCTGCCTGAAATGCTCAGAGAAGATCAAATCAGAGACTATGTGGTCTAGGTAGATTCATGCAGGGCCAAGATCTTGCAAAAAATGTTCACCCACAGGCAAACTCCTGCTTATAGACGTGGTTCTGGGCTAAATCAGACAGACAGATGTGTTTACTGCTTCACCTTGACTGCAGCCCACATGCAGGCAGGTCCTTCCTTCTCTGACCTTTTCACCAACCCCTCCATGCCTCTCTTCTTTCGGCAAATTCTGCCCACCGCATCGGTTGGAAGGGCTCCCTAGGAAAGGCTATACCACTGAACTGGGGCGGACTGCAGGGCCAGGGGAGGCCTGGAAGGGCGATGTGGAGGGGCTGGGGAGGAGGTCAGAGCACACGTGGACTCACGGTTAGACGTGACCTTGCACAGCCAACTCTGGGTCTGGTCCGTCCCTTCCCCACCCCCACCTGCCTTCTCCATTCGCCGCCCCACTGGCAGTTTGGCGCCGTCCGCAGTTTTTTGCACAGTAAGAGTTAAATCGGGCTTTCCGGGATCTCCGTATAACCCCCTTACCTTCGTAACCAATAAATCCTCTTACAAACCTGAGACGGCAAACGAAAATGCCAGCGAGTGGCCTGGATCGTAGCCGCTAGGGAGAGTCACTTCCTGGTGCACGGGTCGCCAGGACGCCCGACGCACACGCAGCGAGCCCCGGGCAGGCGCGGCGGGATGCAGGGCGCCTCCCAGGCGCTAGGGGACCCGCCCCAGGAAGCTAGTCCCAGGGAGGCCCTCTCCCTATTCTGCAGGGGACGTTTCTGTAGAGACCTTCCTCAAATGCACTGATCGCCCTATTGCCCTCTGCCTTCCGTCCCCAAGTCTCCACTACCCTCTCCTCCTCGCCCTGCGACCCCGCCCACCGCCTGCCCTTCTCACTGTCCCATTGGTGGGTCTGCATAAGCCTCGAAAATCACAAAGAAATTCGCACTGCACGGTTACCACTGCTGCCCGTCTCTGCTGTGCTTGTGGCTTAACTGTTTTCAACCAAAAGAATGGTTTTCTAACGGTAGAATTGCAGGCATCCGATCCATGCTGAGTTGGAAGATTGGGAGGTGAAGAGAGTTTTATCAAATTGCAACCTTTTATAGAAGTCATCCCTATTTTGGGACAAAGGCTTCTCAGGCATTCGTTTTCCCTCTATTTTATACCTTGCATCCAAAAAGTATTGTTATTATGACAAGATAAATCTGACTTCTTAAGCGCATCCCAGGCAAGGCTACTAAATCCTAAAACCTCAGGGAAAGAATTGTTTTCTTCAACTACAGAACTCAGGAGGCCAGAGACCCCTAGTTCATTTACCATCTCCAGGACTACATTCAGAGGTTCATCTAATTTTTCCAGGGCCTCAAGCCCAGCCAAGATAACAGTGAAGGATGCACACGTGTATGCTGTGAAAAGTTTTTTTAATGGAATAAAATGTACAGCAAAATGAACCTACATTTGGGCTTAAATGGAAAGCATGATGTACCTGTTTGTAGGTAATGCATTAGCCCTAGTGAGTAGAGCAGGAAATTAAACATAGACCGGTACCTCAAAGAACAGCAAATATTAAGTCAGCTAGACCACTGCTCAAAGCCCAGATCTGGCACTTAGAATCTCGGTGAACTTGGGCAAGTTATTTAATTGCTCAGTACCTCAGTTTTCTCGTCTGAAAAAAAATGTCCATAATAATTGCTCCTATATCACAGGGTTGGGATAAAGATTAAATAATTTAATACATACAAAGTGCAGAGTAACCACACACTCAGTAATTGTTAGCTGTTAGGATTCAAAAATTATTTTATATACTGTGCATGTATACACACCCGCAGACACCTGGATATACGAGGGCTGTCCGGTAAAAGTTCAGCCATAAATGCCTCTATTTTTCATGTTGCATGGCTGGATACTTAACGGACAGCCCTCGTATATATCAAAAACAACAACAACAACAACAACAGATCTTTTACTTTCTGTTCTAAAAGCTTGAACTGGTAAATGCTTGATTCAAATTGTGGCCTTTCTAATTGCTCTCTTGGCTCTTAAACTAACTGTGAGCTCAAACTGCTTTGGTTTCTTAGCCTGCACAGCTCTATCAGGTGAGATCCAACTGGAGAACGAACCTTTGGTTCTCTTTTCCCTTTCTCTTCTTTAGGTTCCCTCTTAGGCCAATAGCCAGCTCTACTCCTTTGCTCGCCTCTTCTTCCCCTTTCTTGACCCCTTGCCTTTTTCATTTCTCAACAGGACATCCTTTGTTGTGTTTAGCACAGGACCAGTTGCCCCGTAGCGGCTCAATAAATATCTGATGAATTGAACTGAATCCCACCTTGTCTACTAGAAGGAAAAGGGTGTATTTTCACTCACCCTGCCCTCACCCATTCTGAGCATTCAAGAAAACTCATTCAAAGCAGATCTGTTGTTGAAGAAAGCAGAACCCTGAGGGGTAAAGAAAAGAGATTAAGGAAGCTATAATGTAATCTTTTAGCCATTAACACTTTTATATATATTTAACTTGATAAAGCAGGTTCTTCTATAAAAGAGAAATCATTACATTTGTAAGAGGGGAAAGAAATACCCCATATTACAGAAAAGGTTAGGTTCTTCAACCAGAAACTTAATAAATGGACATGTCAGAGGTGATAAGCAATATTGTCAAGTTAAGTAAGAACTGAAACCAAGATAACCTTTTCTTAACTTTGTTATCAACAAAACACATCACAACAAAGTGAAGTCTCTAGAAATTCGTCAAGCATTCTCATTTTGGTCCAAGCAAAAGATTCCTGAGAGGCTACAGCATTCTCTCTCAGAAATAACATGTATTAAAATCACTTGGCAATTAGGGCTGGTTTGGCTCCACTAATTGCCTTCTTTGAGTGTGCTTAGCTTTCATCTAGAGCAGTGGTTCTCAACATTCCTAATGCCGCGACCCTTTACTACAGTTCCTCATGTTGTGGTGACCTCCATAAAATTATTTTCATTGTTACTTCATAACTATAATTTTGCTACTGGTATGAATTGTAATGTAAATATCTGATAAGTGTTTTCCAATGGTCTTAGGCGACCCCTGTGAAAGGGGCGTTCGACCCCCAAAGGGGTCGCGACCCACAGGTTGAGAACCCCTGATCTAGGACTATGTTAGGGACTATGAGGGGTAGACACACAGACCATGCCCTGGAGATTGTATAACCTGATGGGAAGATAAAACACAGAAAGTGATAATACACAGCAACGGGCTTTGGTAATTCTAGGAAAGCAGCGATCTTCTTGGTAGTCAGGAAAGGAAGACAATGTGAGAAGTGAGTTGAATGCATAGGATTTGAATAACCTGAAAGGAGGTGGGGGCTACGGCATGGAAACAGGAATGAGCAACGTGAGTCCAAGGCCCATGCGCAGGCAGGACCGCTAGACAAAGAAGTGATTCCAAAGTCATTGGAGATTTGGTTGAACAGATCAATAGATCCGGTACAGTAATAAAGAGCCTGGAGTGCTGGGATGAGGGATTTGATCTAGTTTTCTTAACAATGGGCAGCTAATGAAGAGTCATTCATGAACTATTTCTGAGAGAGAACTCTAGGAGCTGTGTGTAGGATGGATTTTAGGGTGCAGTGACCTGCAAGTTGAGGAGACTGATGCAGTCATCCAGACGAGAGATGCTGAATCTCTGCACTAAGGCAGGATGTACTGCATTCTTTAAGAGTTTCTCAAAAGGTGAACAGGGGTCCACAGCTAGGGTGACTATAGCAAATGCAGGTTCCTGAGCCCCACCCCCACCTACAGGATCAAAATCTCTGGGGGTTAGGGTCAGGTACAGCTGGGTTTGTAATAAGCACACCAGATGATGCCGATCCAAATTTCAGCCTTACTACCATGCATCAGTTGAAATTCCAGATGAATTATTTGAAGGTCAAAAAATCAAATAATAAAAGCCCTAAAAGAAAATATGGATGACTTTGCTAAAATGTGGACATATGAGGACATGCTAAACTGAAAAGCAGTAGGAAAACACCACCATGTCAGTAGATTTTACTATATAAACCTTAAGAACTTCTATATGGGGAATTCCCTGGTGGTGTAGTGGCTAGGCTTCAGCACTCTCAATGCTGCGGCCTGGGTTTGATTCCCAGCCATGGAACTACCCCCCCTCCCCCAAAAAAGAACTTCTATATGACAAAGATATAATTAACAAATTAAATCATAAGCAACAAACAGAAAAATATACACAAGTATGGCAAAGGGTCATTATCTTTGTTATATAAAGAGCTTATATAAACTGGTAAGAAGAACATGACTCCAATAGGGACCTTGGAAAAGGCATGGAGAGGTAACTCTCAGGAAAAGAAATATAGTCGGTCAAAAAGTACTTTGTTCTACCTCACTGGTAATAACACAACATGCAAAGTATCTCAAGTACATAATATTATTTTACCCGCCCCACTGGCGAAGATCTAAAAAGCACGATATTTCTCAAAGTAGGCCATGCACAGCGAGGCAGCATGCCCTCCCACATTGCTGGCAGGATTGTAAATTGATACAACCTTCCTGGAAAGCAGTTAGAATCAAGGGCCTTAAAGTTTTCATACTATTTACCCCAGAAATTTCACCTCTAGGAATCTATTCTAAGGAAAGAAAGATGTGGAGAAAGCTCTATGCCCAAAGGTTAAAAATAAAAAGGATCTTCAGGATCCAACATCAGGAAAAATGGAGAATGGTTAAATAAAATATCATCTGTCTGAGTGGTTCCCAACCTTTTTCCACTTGTGTACCCTTTTTAAACCCATTTCTATATATTGTACCCCTTGTTTTTAAAACAGTTATTTTTAAATATTGACACTTTTGTTCAGCGCCTAACTTTATGTAAAATAGTGGAAATGAGATAATAAGTTAGCAAAGAAAAATTACTACATTGAGAGTACAAACCACAGATTTCATTTTACAATATCTGTAACACAGTTACATATTGACAATGACGATCAAGTAGTTAAACATTAAATTGAAAAACTACTTGAAAAGAATCATGATTAAAGACAATGCACTCATTTTTATTCAATCAATAACTAAACTGATCAAACAGCCTGGCTACGGATGTATTTATTTGTTTGGGTAAATTCTAGAAATGTCACAAATGGATTGTTCTGAAACTGTGCATCATGATTGGTAGAAGAGCGGTTTGGGGGAAGGGTTCATAGCCACGCCCTCACCAATCATCATTCGCTAATATGACCTAATTTTGTAGTGTCTCCATGAATGGTGATTCAGACTTCACATTTGTTGTTCCATAACTAACCTTTTTCCATTTTTTTTTTTTACTTTATTTGTATTTTCACCATTACTGATTATTTTTTGCATACCCCTGAATGGCCCAGCACGTACCCCCCACCCCCCGGGGTATGTGTACCACCACTTGGGAACTGATGGCCTATCCACAGACTATTGCACAGCCAGTAAAAATTACATTCATGGTATGATGGTAGAAGATAGGATATCCTTACGTTAGGGTTTGGGGAGTGGCTGGCAAGGGGCATGAGGGGCCTTCTGATGGCTGATAATATTCTATTTCTTCATCTGGGTGATGGTTATACAGGTGTGTTCACTTTGTGAAAATTTATTGAATTGTACTCTGGAAATGTGCACTTTTCTGGATGGATGAGGGCTGTCCAGAAAGTATCCAACCATGTAATATGAAAAATAGAGGAATTTATGGCTGGATTTTTTCTGGACAACCCTCTATATTATACTTCAATAAAAATTTAACTTAAAATTGTGTCTTTGGAAGTTTGTAATGACATAGAAGTATGTGTAGAAGGCAACCTTAATTGAAAGAGGCAGGATAAAGAATTGTGCATTCAGTATGATCTGAAATTTGTAAATAAAAATACATTAAAAGGCAATTATGCAGACTGTTTAGATACTGTTTACTCTAGAGATAGTGAGCTTGTGGTGATTCATTTGTCAGCCGCTTGTCCATTTCTGTACTGTCCAAACTTTCTGCAATGCACAGGCCTTACATTGATAATAAGAAAAATAGTAAGATATCAGTGAAAAAAGTGAATTGATGAACCCTGGTGAAACCCCATAGTCCAGTCTGCAAACCTGAGAAGTAGGTTTTATGAGTTCCTGTGGAAGGGATTTGGTATCTGAGGAAGTCATTTACACTGAGCGGATTTATAGGAGACTGGCTCACAAACCAAATGCCAGTGAGGAATATAGTTTCTAGTGACTGAAGTCTTTTTATCTCCTATCTCGGGTTATACCAGCTATTAATGTACCTGAGAAACCAAACTTATAATCGGGTCACCTGCAATTTGAATGTATGGGCCTGGAAGATTTTGAGGGCCCTTTGACAGGGTTATTTGCAACCTGTCTACGAGACCAGCCTTCCTCTTACTTGCACAGTACTGGATAAGCACTGATTCTCCATTGTTTTTTCTTTCAACCATTTCTAACTAGTTACCAGAATCTTCTGTCATTACAATATTACCTGCCTCCTATTCTCATTATATGCCACAGTTGCCAAGGTAACAGCTCATCTTACATGAATTACATTCAGGTTGGTAGCTCCCAGGTGAGATATTGGGAAGCATCTCAATTTCATCTGCAGTATATCTACAAATTGTATTTACAAGAACTTGCTTCGGGGAAGAGTTACAGATGGCTAGTTTCATCCATTGTGAGCTTTTCATTTTTTTTCCAATAGAAATGTCTATCATTTCCTGATTTATGTGTCTAATTTTTTCTAAACTTTATCTCTTATGTTTGGAGATACATATTACTTTTGAGGCCCTTCAGTTCATGACGAACATCAAGGGTTTTGATAACAGTATAATGCTTAGGAGAATGGCATGGGCACTTAAAAACTAGGGAAGTCAGACAGGGAGTCTTTTGGTTTTTCGTTTTGTTTTGCTTTTTGGTATGTGGGTAGCTCCCTGGCTGGGAATCGAACCCAGGCCGCAGCGTTGACAGCGCCAGCGCCGAAGCCTTAAGCCACTGCACCATCAGGGAACTCCCAGGGAGTCTTTTGGAAGAGGGAGGTGATAGTGAAACATGTAGGGAAGGTCCAGTGGACATGTGGACAAAGAGTTAACATAATAGGAAAGCTCTAATGTTGTATATGGGAGGAATTACCCTGGAAACTGTCACCAAGCTACTTAGCTATCTTTATGTTCTGGTTTTCAGGGTAAGAGATAGTTACTACCTCCCACTTTACCTGGCCGGTACTGATAATTCATTTTCTCACTTAATAAGGTCCCAATCCTTTGCTTTTTTATAGTGTTGAAATTTGCGATTCAATGTTAATAGCATTCCAACCATGGCAGCTCATCCCTCAGAGTTAGACATAGAGAAATAACATGGGGACATCTCTCCCATGTCCTGCTCCACACTGGAAGGCCATCAGTACATGAACTTTGACTTCATGCCTGGGACTCAGCACCAAGGGCACAAATTCTACAACTACCAAAGGCTATCATTTCAATCCTTTCTAATTCACCATCCTCAGCTGCTCATCTCTGTTTTCTTTCCTGGGGAGTATGAACTTGGATTTCTCTTATGAGCCATTATTGGTTGAAAGGAATGGTCAGATTGGATTGCTTTTAAGGTAGCCCTCCCCTTCTATGTTCAATGATTCTGTGAAGAAACTGATAGATGAAATACTTTCTGCCCATCCCCACTGAGATGTTTAAGACACACTGTTTGGTTTCTGATCTTATAATTAGGATCTTTTCCAAAGGATTTTAGTCACACTGGAAATGAAAATGATTATCCAGAACAGCCCTTATATTATATAAGTTATATAATGATAGATAATTCAGCATTTATCTAATCCTCACTCTCTGCCCTGCACTGTGCCATGTACAATATCCCATGTAAGTACTTATTTTACAGATGAGAAAATTGGTAGCTGTATTTTACCTGAGATGAGGTAACTGAGAATGAGGAATCAATAACTTGCCTAAGGTCACCTAGTAAGTGGTGCAACTAGAACTTAAATTTAACTGTGTGGGGCTTGTGTCTCCACTTTTAATCTTTTACATTTTAACCAGCAGTTCTCAAATTTTAGTGTGCATCAAAATTCCCTGGAGGGCTTGTTAAAACAGATTACTGGGTCCCATCTCCAGAGTTCCTGATTCGGTCAGTCTGGGGCAGGGGCTGCAGCTGAGTTTGTATTTCTAACAAGATCCTAGGTCATGCTGCTGCTACTAGCATACAGGACCTGTGCCGCTGTACTCCATGGCTTCTGGTCAAGGGCACAATTGCCTACAGCTGTAATAAAACGCAGAGGGCTTGCACTGTCCTCGTGGCTAGGGGGCTCAAGGATCCTGGGGATGTGCAGTTCGGGTCACCACCTCTGCCTCTCCAGGAAGACCGGATGCCTGGCTAGGGACTCCCTCCACCCTCGGAGAGAACACAGTGCATAGGCTGTCCTCAGAGAACACAAAATATCTAGAAAGAGCTGGACATATCTGGGGTAGGCTCAGTTTCTGTTTGTTTGTTTGTTTGTTTGTTTGTTTGTTTGTTTTGGGGGGTAGCTCCCTGGCTGGGAATCGAACCCAGGCCGTGGCGTTGAGTAGGCTCAGTCTCTTAGTTCTGACAGCTACAAAAAATTGATGCATGTACAGTAAGGTCTTGGTTTTCTTTTTTCTTAAGCCAATAGCCAACATTATGATAAATGATAAATATAAGTTAGTAAAATGTAGTAGTTAATAAAATGGGCTTTTGGTTTCAGACCTACTTGAATTTCAAATCCCAGCTCAGGAACATACAGGAACATATGACTGAGCAACTTACTTAATCAAAGTCTAATAATGATAGCTACTACTTTTGGGGGTTGCTATAAGAAATGAATGAAATGATGTATGGAAAGTGTTTATAATGGAACTTGACACATGGTAAGCTCTCAATAAGTGATAGCTCTTTACTAACTAAAATCATTTTTACTACCATCAAAGACAAAGCTAGGTTGCTGCCATTTAAAAGTGCTTAGTAGTGTTCTGAGTAACCAATATCATTCTTACACCTGGACAAGAGGGGCTGCTGCTCTGGGACCCACACTTTAGACCAGGCATGCCCAGCCTGTGGCCCAGGATGGCTTTGAATGTGACCCAACACAAATTCTTAAAACATTATGAGATTTTTCTGTGACCTTTTTTTTTTTTTTTTAGCTCCTCAGTTGTCGTTAGTGTTAGTATATTTTGTGCGTGGCCCAAGACAATTCATCCAACGTGACCCAGGGAAGCCAAAATGTTGGGCACTGCTGCTTTAGAGGATCCTTTGTATTACAGATACTAAAAATAAATTGATTAAAGAAGACATGTGCACTTGTGTCACTCAGGATCCAGTGCACAACACATAACCCCAAACATCTGCTCTCATGATTAACATCATTCAGACATAAGGGGAACATTTCATATCTTTTGCATTATGTGTGCACCTTAAACAAAAGGCAAATGCATCCAAATGCCATGAAGGTTTGTGAGTTATGCTGCTGCTTGTGTCAGATACTGCTGTGGTGTGCAGGGAGAATTGAGTAGCAGAAGTGCTTAGTAAAAGAAAAGACAAATTAATTTGTCAAGTCTTTCCTCTGTCAACAGTGATAGATTCTTCCATAACAATGATTGTTTCCCAGTAGTGACAAGCATTGGCTTTCTTGCTTCTCTTTGTGTTCCAATTCATGGTTGCTTGACATGTAGTAAGGGGGCTTCCATTTGTACTCTTGCCCCAGGCCAGGCAAATGTTAGAAGCTGGACTGTAGCTAACACAGTAAGATATGAAAAAGAAATGTGGTATAACAATTGGAAGGGAGACAAAATCATCATTATTTGCAGCTGATTCAGTAGTCTATCCAGAGAACACCCAAGGGAATCAATTGAAACACTCATAGATTAACAGGAGAGTTCAGAAAAGAGTTCAGCAAAGTGGTTGAATACCAATCAATAATTTTCCTGTAAGCAAGCAACAATCAGTTAGAAAATATAATGGAGAGCAAAATCCATTCATGATGAAAAGAAAATAATGTAAAATCTCTTGGAACAGATTTTTTAAAAAATGGATAGGCTATACACAAAGAAAACAAGGATATTTGTATGCTCTCACCAACGAGGACTTGAATAAGTGAAAATTGATGCCATATTTTTGGATGGGAAAGCTATATTTTGTAAGACATCTACTTTTAAAAATTAATTATATGTTTAATTGAATCCAGTCAAAATTCAAAGTTACTTTACTTTGATGAAGTGATTCTAAAGTTCACCTGAAAGAATAAATAGGGTAGAATAGTAAAAACAAACAAACAAACAAAAAAACATTGAAAAAGAATAACAATGATGAGAGACTTGGCTTTTAAGATCGTAAAATATATACATAAGTTAGATTTAAAACATTGTAGTACTGTCACAAGAATCAACAAACAAAATCAGGGGGACAGAACAGAAAGTCTTGAGACTGACCTAGTGAAGAGATAAGAACCTGATATACGATAAAGGAAGTATTACAAACCAATGAGGACTAAAGTAGTCATCAGTATTAAATATTAAAAGCAACCATAAAACAGCTTTAAGAAAATATAGGCAAGTGTTTCTTCTTGAGATTGCAAAGAAATTTCTAAGCATAAAAGCAATGGGAAACATTATAAATGTATTGCTAGATTTGACTTCATCAATTTTATTAGCAAACACAAAATAGAAAATATATTTAAAATATGACCGATGTCAGTATTATATAAAGAGCTCTTATGAATCAGTCAAAAAACAAGGATACTCAAAATAAAAATGGAAAAGGACATAAACAGAAGATATACATATAACCAATAAATATTTGAAAAAATGTTCTAACAGATGTCACCCCAATAAGTCTAACAATAAAAATGAATTTAAAAAATGTTCAAACACACTAATATTCCATGAAATACAAATGTTTACATGAATGAAATTGGTCAGGATGAAAAACACTGAAATTCTCAGTGCAGATTTGATGTGGTGATGCATAGACACTGCTATACTGCTGTTGAGAGGGTAAATTTCTTTCTGGAAAGTGCATTAGTAATACGTATCAAGAATCTTTTAGGGAGTTCCCTGGTGGTGTAGTGGCTAAGGCTTCAGCCCTCTGAACACCGCGACCTGAGTTCGATTCCCAGCCAGGGACCTACCAAAAAAAAAAAAGTGATTTCAAGAATCTTTTAAACATTCATATGTTTTAAATTAATTAAAGGAGAGTAGCATACTGAGGCACAACACAGGTTTAAGTTGAACACCCCAAAAGGTGGCGACGATGCTCTGGACTCAGGCAGCTGATTCATTGCTTGCTCTGTTTCCTCATCCACAAGATAGAGAGAATTAATAGTACTAACTTTACAATGTATGAAAATCACTGAACATGGTATCTGGTATCCTCTAAATGAGTAAATGTTAGATGTTATTAAATATGTACACATACATATAAATATAAAAAGTTTATAATTTGGACCCATTTGACTTATAGGAGTTTATCCTGAGGCAAAATTCAGGAATTCAGACAAAGTTTTATGTATAAGGAAATGTGTCACATCTTTATTTGCAAAAGCAAAAATCCATGGAAACAGCAGTATCTAGCAATGGAACAGTTAAGTGAATTATTGTACAATCAACAATGCTGAAGTATTATGCAATCATTTTTATTATATTTAAAATTTGAATTGCATCTAAATTTTTATTAAACTCAGGTGTTTTTAAATTTTATTAATGTTGGGAGTTCCCTGGTGGTGTAGTGGCTAAGGCTTCGGTGCTGTCAACGATGCAGCCTGGGTTCGATTCCCAGCCAGGGAACTACCCACATTAAAAAAAATTTTTTTTAATTCATTTTTATTGTTAGACTTATTGGGGTGACATCTGTTAGCAAGGATTACATAGGTGTCAGGCATACAGTTCTACAGTGCATTGTCAACTTGATGTATAATCAGTTCACCAACTAATGTGACTTCTCTTTCCATCACCTTATGTTCATCTTCCCCCCACACCCTCCCCTTTTAAATGGTGATGACAAAAATTTTTTTTATTAATTTTGGGGGTGACATTGGTTAGTAAAATTATATAGATTTTAAGAGTACAATTTTATAATACATCTTTTGTATATTGCATTGTGTGCTCACCACCCAGAGTCTGGCCTCCTTCCGTCATCATATATTTGACTCCGTTTACCCTTTCCTAAGTAATTATTTTTAAAAGATTGTGTCTTTGAAGGCAGTGTAATGATACAGAAAAAATGCTAGCAAGTGAAAAAAAACAGGGTATAAAACTGACTATAGTAGGATCAAATTTTGAAAAACTAATTCATATCTGTTTTATAGGTAGAGAGGTATTTAAGAAAAAGATCAAGTCCGAGTGAAGAAAGCGAGCTGAGAGGTTGTGTGGTTATGTCTCAGAGACCGGTAGCACTTGCAGCATGGCTGACCAACTGACTGAAGAGCAGATTGCAGAATTCAAAGAAAGCTTTTTCACTATTTGACAAGGATGGTGATGGGACTATAACAACAAAGGAATTGGGGACTACAGTGAGGTAAATCCCACGGAAGCAGAGTTACATACAGGACATGATAAATGATGTGGATGCTGTTGGTAACAACACAATTGACCTCCTGGAATTTCTGACAATGATGGCAAGAAAAATGGAAGACACAGACAGTGAAGAAGAAATTAGAGAAGTATTGCGAGTGTTTGACAAGGATGGCAATGGCTATATTAGTGCAGCAGCGCTCCGCCATGTGATGACAAACCTTGGAGAGAAGTTCACAGATGAAGAGGTTGATCAGGGAAGCGGGTATTGATGGTGATGGGCAAGTAAACTATGGAGAGTTGTGCAAATGATGACAGCAAAGTGAACACGTTGTACAGAATTGTTAAAATTTCTTGTGCAAAATTGTTTATTTGCCTTTTTCTTTGTTTGTAACTTATCTGTAAAAGGTTTCCCCCTGCTGTCAAAAATAAATATGCATGTATAGTAATTAGGACTTCATTCCTCCGTGTTTTCTTCCCTTATCTTACTGTCTTTGTCCTGAAACCTTATTTTAGAAAATTGATCAAGTCACATGTTGCATGTGGCTTACTCTGGATATATCTAGGCCCTTCTGCACATCTAAACTTAGATGGAGTTGGTCAATGAGGAAACATCTGGGTTTTGTGCCTTTTTAAAAGTAGTTTTCTTTAGGACCTGTCAGCATGTTGTTGTTGAATTATGGAGTTGTAACTCCGCGTGGACTATGCACAGTCAACAATATGTACTTAAAAGATGCACTATTGCAAAAAGGGTGTATTATCCAGGTACTCGTACACTATTTTTTTGTACTACTGGTCCTGTACCAGAAACCTTTTCTTTTATTGTTACTTGCTTTTTAAACTTTGTTTAGCCACTTAAAGAAAATCTGCTTATGGCACAATTTCCCTCAAATCCATTCCAAGTTGTATATTTGTTTTCCAATAAAATTTTTTTACCCAATTTAAAAAAAAAGAAAAGAAAAAGATCAATTGAAATAGTGACCAAAATATTAACAATGTTTATCTCTGCATGTTGAGATCATGAGTTATTTCTTCCTTATATTATTTATTATTCAGTATTTTCTACATTTAATAATGAGTAGTATTATTCCCATTATCATGCAATTCAAAAGAAAAAATAGTATGTACGTTCATATATTTTTTGATCAGTTGCTTAATTATAGGAATGAGATTCCCTACGTACTTATTTTACTGCCATACTCAATGTAGGACATTGGGAAAACAAATTACAAAGACAAATGTTTCATTTTGGTTTATTCTTTCGAGGCTTTCTTTTATGTACAAAGAAATTGTCTCCTCTCTGATAAGTCCTATTCTCTACTATACAGCAAGCCCATTGGGAGTAGGGTCTTTGACTCATTTATCTGTGTGTTCCCACAGAACCTAATTCACTTGTATGCACATTGTAGGCACTCAGTAATTTATTATAAGTTGAATTATAATCAGAAAAGAGTCTGAAATGAGGCAGAAAACAGTCTGAAAATTTCCCCCATAAGATGTAAATGATTGCTAAATCTTAAAGTGTTACCATTCCCGGAGATATTTGCATTTAAAGTCATCAGTTCTCCCAATGAATATTTATTAAGGTCTCGTGCACAAAAGGTACTGTTTTAGGTAGTATGAGGGGATATATGGAAGTTGTTCCTACCTTTTAGATGTTTATGATCTAAATCAGGGGTGTCCAACCTTTTGGCTTCCCTGGGCCACACTGGAAGAAGAAGAATTGTCTTGCGCCACACATAAAACACACTAACGATAGCTGAGGAGATAAATAAAAGGTAGCAAAAAATATCTCATAATGTTTTAAGAATTTGTGTTGTGCTGCATTCAAAGCCATCCTGGGCCACAGCTTTGACATGCCTGATCTAAACCAAGCTTGACCCAATCTACGGCCCATGTGCCACATGTTGCCCAGGACGGCTTTGAATGAGGCCCAACACAAATTGGTAAACTTTCTTAAAACATCACAAAAATGATGCATGGATCTTTTTTTTTTCTTATCAGGTGTTGTTAGCGTTAGTGTTTGTTATGTGTGGCCCAAGAAAGTTCTTCGTTGAATGTGGCCCAGGGAAGCCAAAAAGTTGGGCACTACTGATTAACTGTGGAGCAAGAAGAGAGCTACATCCATTGAGGCATCATTATACGAGGGCTGTCTGGGAAAAAATCCAGCCATAAATGCATCTATTTTTCATATTACATGGCTGGATACTTTCCGGACTGCCCTTATATATTAGACACTTGCTAGGCAATTTGCTTGCAGGGAATTCTTATAGAAAACCTTTGAAGCAAAATTTTAATTTTGGAGGCTCAGATAAGTTAAGTGACTTATGCAAGTTCAAGGAGTTAGTGGCAGAGCTGGGATTTAAACACTGAACTTTCTGATTCTAACTCCAAACTGTTCTCTGTTACTGAACATTGCCTCTCAAAAAGGTGTGTGTGTGTGTGTGTGTGTGTGTGTGTGTGTGTGTAATTACAGTATTAGGTAAGTGCTATACTAATGATGCCAAATATTATATGGAGAGGCAGTAGAGCAGTGATTAAGAAGCTGGGTTCTGGAAATGACTGCCAAAGTTGGAATTCTGGCTCTCCATTACTAGTGTGTACTCTTGGGCAAGTTACTTACTTAGTTTCGCTGTCCCTCAATGTTCCATCCATAAAATGGGAGCCCATACTTAGCTCACAATGTTGGTGTAAAGATTAAATGAGTTAATACAAGTAACGGGCAATGGCTAGCACTTCGTTTATGGTCAATACATGTTGGTTATTATTACAGGAAATCAGAGGAGGAAGAAATCAAATCCAGCTGGGAATGGATCAGAGAAGGCTTTGTGGAGGAGGTGACATTGAAGAAAATGTTGAATGCTAGTAAAGAGTTATGGGATAGGAACAGGGAATGTAGGAGAGGTAGGAAGGCTCAGTCAGGTTGTATGGGGCCATCAGTAGATAGGAGACGGGGAGTGGCCTGTAGCTGTAGGAGCTGTTGGAAGACACACCTCCAAAGAGAGGCAGAGGTCAATTTGTGGAGGGTCTTTAATGCCAAGTTTAAAACTCTGGAGTTAAGCACAGGCAATAGGAGCCATGTAAGGTTTTAGAGGAAGAGGAAGCTTTCTTTGGCGGCAGTCAAGCTTGACCACTTGGCAGTTTTATCCTTGAGTGTGTTATCAACTGCAGAAAACAGCAACTCTGAGGACTAACGAATTGATTGAGGGAAAGGAAAGGGGAGAAAAAGAGAGAGAGTCTGGGAAAGGGCGTGATGACCGCAGGAATACAGAGAGGAGAAGCGCGCCTGGTGGGAAGTGGTGGAAAGGAGGTCTTCCCTCATCCTCACTGCACAGGCAGCTCAGGGACTGAGCGGGGAGCATACCCTACCTTTTCCCCATTTAAGACGTGAAGTTTCCGCCTCAGTTTAGGGCTTCTTTTAACTTCCAGACCGTGCCTTTGGCCGGTGAGGAGCAAACGAAGGGCATTAGGACCCAGCGATTGTTGTAGTGAGAATCTGGATCTCTCAATTTTTCTCTCCGGCTCCCTCCTCTCCCTTTGTCATTCTAGCTGCTTGCAGCCTCCGCAGCGTCGCTCTGGCACTCTCTGTGCTAACTGCCTGCGCTTTAGACTGACAGGGTGCGCAAAGCAGAAGGATTAGTTGGGACCTGCCTTGGTGACCCCATGGCATCCCCCAGAACCATAACTGTCGTGGCCCTCTCAGTGGCCCTGGGACTCTTCTTTGTTTTCATGGGGACTATCAAGTTGACCCCCAGGCTCAGCAAGGATGCCTACAATGAGATGGTAAGTGAAGCGAATGGGTGATGAGGAGCGCACCCTCAAGGGATCGCGAATACCTCTCCCCTTCTTTCCTCCTCAGTCCACGGTCCCATCCCCAGACCCCCAGACCCCCACCACGGACCCTCCCGTCTCCCACACAACTTTGCAGTTTCGAAGCAGCAGCTGGAGGAGAGCGATTTCATTTGTGGGCTTTGCCGGGAGCAACTGTTTTGGAGCCAGCCACTGAACGCCAGTTGGGGGAGGGGTTGCCCAGCGAGGACCCCCCACCCCACCCTCAAGTAATCCAGTAGCCTGAGACCTGATAACACCTGTCACTGGCAGGACCCGTTTCCTCCTTCCAGCACACCCAAAGTCCGGACAACCAGTCTGCGAGTCCGATTGCTTCCCTTGGAGCTAAGAGTTAGGCAAGCCAGAGAGTTTATTCATCTTCGGGAAGAACAAAGGGGAAGGAGGGAAAGGGCTGGGAGAGAGCCGGCTACTAAAAGGAGCGATCGTTAGGGGCGGGGAAAGGTAGTCTTCCCGGGCGGAGAGCTGACGGTATTCCCCTAGCAGCCTGGGCGCGTGCCTGTCTCCTTGAGACAAAGCAGTCTTGGCCCAAATAAAGGGCACCGGGCGCTTGCTTCTTCCCCTTCTTCTCTCAGGGGAGAGCTGAGTGTTTTGTTTTATTTTGTTTTGTTTGTGGGCTCATCTGCACAATCTGCAAAGTCTGCCTCTTCTCTCCTGCAAAACAGTCTGTGATCCCCACCCCGCCTCCCGTGATTGCCCGGGGCCAGGCCCTCTGCAGGTTTTCCCCTCTGCAGAGTTAGAGAATCACAGAAGGTGACTGGCCAAAATATCTCCTCTGCAACCGGGGGGCTGGGCTGCTCTCCCCAGTTGGGCGTGAAGAGGACTTGTTCCTCTGCTGTAGAGCACGAGGAGATGGCAGGGGAGGTTCCCTTTGGGTCTCTCACCTCACCCCCTGTCACTTTGCCTCGTCGTTTCCCCACCCCAGCTGAAGGGAGCCTGCTTCTCACTGTCTTTGCCAGACTTCCAGTAATAAGACCGAGCCCATACTGGGCTCTCAAGGTCAAGAAGGAAAGGAGCTCAGGAAAGGGAGAGAGAAAAGAGGCAGGAGGGATAGCCCGTGAAGGTTGAGGCCAGAAGGAAGAGCCCACAGGTTGGCAGGAATGCACAGCAATCCTGGAGCCCGCTGAGCAGCTTCCAGGGCCCCTCAACGTGAGCTGCAAACGGATGGAGGATGGAAAACTGTAGATGCTCAGAAAATGTTTCCAGGCAGCTTTGGCTTCTGTCTCAGGGTTTGAGCTGGTGCTTTCCATGGCTCCCTCACCGCAGATCACCCTGGGGTGGGGGAGGGTGGCAGGGAATTCAGGACCTAGGTCTAGCCCCAGTAGCAAATCCTCATTTCCCCCTTCTCCATCCTCCCCCAACCGCCCCCAGCATGTTTGACCAGATGGAATTGAAATCAGGTCAAAATGAGTATCCGAGGCAGCCTGCATTGGGGAGGGGGAGGGAGGTGGGGCAGCAGAAGCCACCAAAGGCCGAGGGACTGGGCTGTGGGGAAACACCACTGTAGTTCTTTCTGCCTTGGCAGTAGTAGTTTGGTATTAGATTATAAATAAAGGAATATGCTCTTGCTTTACTTTTCATATACACATATATTTATACGTTTGTGTGTGTGCACCTTAGGTATCTTTAAGCTTTCCCTTTCCTTGGGAAAAGGAGTATACTCCCTGTCTGCCAGATCCTGCTCAGATGCTTTAGGGTCCCCCCACCCCCCCAGCTGCCACTCTAAGTACAGTGTTAGGCTCTGCAGGCAATCCAACTAAGATGGAGTCACCGGGAAGCTTTCCACCAGCTTGTCAGGAGCTCACAAGGAGGACCAGCCACAAATGGGTTTACAGTAGGTTTCTTCCTTGGGAGTGAAGCTGCCTATTGCAATCTAATGAAAGGCAGAAGACACAACTATGAAGATTTCATATCACACAAAGGAACATATTTAAATAATATCATACAAAGGAACATATTTAAGTAAGTATAATCTAACACAGCAGTCCAGAACCTGTGTGTGTGTGTGTGTGTGTGTGTGTGTGTGTGTGTGTGTGTATCTGTGCCTGTGTGTATGCAGAATTCTATGCTTCTGCGCTCAGGGAAATATGGAGGGAAGAATTATATCTAGCCAGGAGATAGACTTCACAGTAGTATGAAGCTTAAGGAGGATTTACAGATTCCCCATTTGCAGGGTCCCCTCTTGCATTGAGCCCTGGGCTGCAGGCTGGAGATGGCTATCCAGGATAGGGCCCAATGCATAGCCTAGGCTGGCCCAGATTTATTCTTGAACCCATAGGAAATGGAGAAAATTCAGCTTTAGTACAAAGGAAGTGCTCAATTTATATTTTCTGAATGGATGGGTGAATGAATGAGTCATTGTAGCACTGTCTTGGCTGGTCACCCTGCTTCAGGTTTCTCTGATTGGCTCTTAATTACGTGGTTCAAGAGCTGTTTCTTGCTTCTTAGAAGGAAGTACAGCCCCTTGGGACCCCAAGCCTAGCTCAGCTGGGATTTTCTGTTGTCCTTAGGAATGATTCCTCTGCATTGGTGGAGTTAGTCATGTATTGACTGCAGTGGCTATTCTTATAAGGTCTCAATATGGTGTTGCTACTGGTGTTCTAAGATTATTCTTTAAAATGTCTCTGTGAGGCATATTCATTTCATTATTTATTCTTATTTTACCAATGGATAAACAGATCCAAGGTCATAGGGTAAGCTGTTGTTAGAGCAAAGATTGGAAATCAAATCCATAACTCAGTATACTCAGTAGAGGTGTAACTCATGGTTACAACTGCTTTTTTGGATGTCAGAACTTACAAATGATTCTTGAAAATATATAGCACATTCCCTCTCCTTTTTGTATCAATTCAACTGCCCCAATCCATATCTTGAAACCAATTTTTCAAATTTTGATTTTTTTTTCCTTTTCGCCAATTATTTATTTCTTGTTAGAAAACTCTTAGTGTTATGTTGAGGTGTTATCCTCTCCATGAAGAATCACTGCTAAAAACCACTATGAACTTCTTTCCTGTCTCTACTGGGAAAGCCAGGAAAAGTTGGTGGCAAGAGTACAGGCTTGGAATCATACAGGTTTGAGTTCACATCCTGACACTCTTATTGTCTCAGTTTCCTCATCTGTAAAATAAGGATAATACCTACCTCAGAAGGTTGTTGTAAATATTAACTGAGATTACATGGGAAGCATCTGGTACAGTGTTTGCACATGACAGGTGTTTCAAAAATGTGCAGGATAGGGTGATAATGATCATTGATTCTATCTTATGCAGTGGATTCCTGACTCATTTGAATGGCCAGTTTAAGGAATTGAAATCAGGCATTTGGAAGAGCAAGATGCTATTTTTTTTTAATGTGGGTAGTTCCCTGGCTGGGAATTGAACCCAGGCCACAGCGTTGACAGCGCTGAAGCCTAGCCACTACACTACCAGGGAACTCCCCAAGATGCTATTTTCATTTGCCCTAGTGAACAGACTTTATATGATCAGCTAATACTGAAAACTCCACACTTGCTGCTGGGTAATGCACAGTGGATTCCATGCAGAATTTCCAAGCACCTCTCTTGAAGAGTCCATTTGGTGTGTATTGCCCCATACCTCCTCTAGATTTGGCAAGTGTCATAGAGTACTCTAAATCTCACGTGAATTCAACATGACCAACCATTCCCTTGACTAAATAAATGCCTTTATTAATTCACTTGAAATTGGAAGACAGCACTTACAAATGCTGCTAAGTAGTTTCTTGTGCAGTGATGGGGAACGTATGAATAATATTCAGCTCTTTATAGCTAGCAGTGGTTCCATCCTGTAAGCACAAGGGGCCACATATGGAATGGTAATAAAACACCAAAACTCCTGTCACAATGAAGCCCAGTGATTTTGGCCTTCAGGAAGACAAAGCAAGTCTCTGCTTCTTTGCATCCCCTCATTGGGAAGTTTTGTTGATTTCATTGAGTTGCTTATCTATAGTTAAACACTCTCCCATTTGTATAACCCTGGGGAAACATTCCAGATACGGTTGGGCAGTTTATTTAATGTCCACAGGTAATCTTTTATGCTTCCAATCACTGCCATTAATTGCTTTCCAACTAGGTAATAAGATAGTAATTCACTGGTGCTTAGAGCGCTCTTAGAGGTGGTACAGTACGTTTATTCCCCTAGACCATCCATTCCTAAGCATGGCACACATACCCCTGGGGGTAGGTGCTGGGCCATTCAGGGGCAAGCGAAAAATAATCAGTGATGGCGAAAAAACAAGTAAAGTGTCAAACATTAGTTATGGAACAATAAATGTTAAGTTTGAATCATCGTTCATGGAGACACTTCACAATTAGATCCCACGAGGGAATGATGATGGGTGAGGGCGTGGCTATGAACCCTTCTCCCAAACCGCTCTTCTACCAATCGTTACACACTGTTTTTCAGAACAACCCACTTGTGACATTTCTAGAACTTCCAGAAACATATGAATACATCCCTAGCCAGACTGTTTAATCAGTTTAGTTATTGACTGAGTAAAAGAAAGTGCATTGTCTTTAATCATGATTCTTTTCAAGTAATTTTTTAATTTAATGTTTAACATAATTTCAGTTACATGCACATTCTTTTCAAGCAGTTTTTTTATTTAATGTTTAACATAGTTTCAGTTATTATTGTCAGTGATTTTTAAGCGTGTCGGTTATGGATCAGTGGTTGAAAACAGGAACAGTTAAAAAACCAAAACTTTATTTGGATTATAACCCATTGCCAAGTACTTCTAACACATGTCCGCAGCTACGAGTACACCCACACTGGGAGATAGAAAAAAGGTGAGTGCTTCAGATACTACACAGAAGGAAGGAAATGCTCTGAAGACTATATTGAATATTGTAAGTCACCTGAAAGGTCTTAAAGCATCCTTTATAAGTACCTCCCTCAAGGTGGAAAGAAAACAACTGGATTGCAGATCCCTTCAATGAAGAATTCTTCAAAGAAGCTAAAATATCAATCAATGAAAAAAAGCAGTTAATCAAACTTTCAACCTATTCATTAAATTCTGATTGTAAAACAGTGGTTCTCAACCTTCCTAATGTGCGACCCTTTAATACAGTGCCTCATGTTGTGGTGACCCCTAACCATAAAATTATTGGTAGCTGCTCTCTACACATGTGTGACTGGTCCCCATAAGTACATTATGGTGCCAACCCCGTCACACGCACCTGTATTTGTACAGGGTGTATGTGATGGGGTGGGCGCGATGATGTCATCACGCCGGCTACTCCTATGTGGGCATCTGCATGTGGGCGGACTGGTCAGGAGATGGATAGAGGAGCAGGGTCTGGATTCCTAAGACCATCGGAAATATGTGTTTTATGATGCTCTTAGGCGACCCCTGTGAAAGGGTGGTTTGAGGGGAGTTCCCTGGTGGTGTAGTGGCTTAAGGCTTTGGCGCTGGTGCTGTCAGCGCTGCGGCCTGGGTTCGATTCCCACCCAACCAGGGAGCTACCCACATACAAAAAAAAAAAAGGGTGGTTCGACCCTCCCAAAGGGGCGCGACCCACAGGTTGAGAACAGCTGTAAAGAAAGCACCTTATTACCTTCTGGGTAGATGTCACTGAGGAATAGAACAGCTCAGTGGGAAGGCACTCAACTACCTCTTGCTGTTTACTAATACTGAACTCGTGGGAGAGCTTACATTAAGGTAGGCACTAAACAAAAGTGTCAGTATTTAAAAACAGCTGCTTTAAAAGCGAGGGGACAATTTATAGAAATGGGTGTAAAAAGGGTACCAAGTGGAAAAGGTTGGGGACCACTGCCCTAGAGAGAAAGCTGAGTCTGAGATGTCAAGTGACTGCTTAGTTCATGCAGCTAGCCATTCCAAGCTAAATAAACTACACTGGGGCTTACGCCATGGAACGTGTAGCCTCTCAGTGGCTAATGACTGTGCTTGTTTCAGACTGCCCTTTGAACGGCAGTACAAATCAGACTCTTCTGCCCTAAAATGAAATCAGGGAGGGATCCAATTTTGTTAGTAGGACAAGGTTTCCCTGCTTCCTCTTTAGGTGAGCATTAGATGACAATGGAAAGTAGAATTGACTAAAAGGGGTTGATCACTTATACAGATATTTGACAATTAAACATGTGAGGCTTTTTATTACATTTAAGAAATGATCTGTGATTCAAGAAAGTCATATTTGATTCAATAAATTTTGAAGCACCTACATACATGGTATAAGATAGCAACCAGGCTGAGGTTTTTGTCTGTGCTCTTTCTGCTTTTACGTAGTTTTCCCTGTAAACTTTGAAGTATTAGATTTGTACTGAAATGTGCATGTAAGTGTAAAATACAAGGAATTTTCAGACCGCTCCTGTATAACGTAGGCGCACCAGATGTCCCTTTTTAAACAGGACAGAAAACAATGGTCCTGCCCCATTTCAAGTGGTAGGTATGGTCAGCCTACTGCCACCTTGAATTTAGCCCAGTGAGACTAGGCTGGCCATATGTACCCTTTGAAATGAACAGCACCATGGTTTTCTGTCCCATTTAAAACAGGGTGTCTGGTCAGCCTAAAACCAGCACCCGTATCAAGAAACAGAACATAACCAGCACCTCAGAAATCCACCTCATGGCCCCTTTCCGTTACTGCCTCATAAAGGTTGATTCGTATCTTGACTTCTAACAGTATAAGTTTTACTTGCTTTTGAACACTATAAATGGAACCATGCAGTATATCAGCCAAATTATTTTTTTCTTTTACCTAATTCCCATAGGTGAACAAAAGTGGACCAAACCACTTACCCTCAGTTCTTATTTTGTCCTGATAGCTGCCGTGGATCTGTCATTAATTATAATCAAAGACGAATAGAATTAGACAGTATTGGACTGTTCAAGTTTAATATCATTAATACGAGATCATGGACCCTGGGGTGTTATAAAGAATAAATGACAAAAAAAAAGAGGTATGAGTAAAGAAAGATTCCATATGCTTTTGACTCATATTTGAATCATATCTTCTCATACCACAAGAATGGACCTGCTTGGTTCATCACTATTATTATTAAAATAATGACTACAGCTTGCAAACATATGGATTTCAAATTGTGTAGTTTACTAATGATAAAATAGGTGCATGTGGCCTTGGTTGATGCTATGATGCTGTGATTCTTTGACTAAATCTCCAAAATGCTCATTTAATTTACAATAAGGGAAACTGAGGAAATAGAACACTTAGTAATTCTCCCCAAGCAATTTAGGGACAAAACTAAAATTGGAATTTAGCTTATCTTAAGAATCCCAGCCCAAGGATATTGCTGGATGATTGCCTTTGATTAAAGGGATTTGAAACATTTTCTTTCCCACTTTGTTCCCCTAAAAGGAAACTATGGTTACAGGGCCCAGGTCATTGAAATGGAAGGGAACCAGACCTAACAAAGTGAATTGCAAGAGCCTTTTGGAAGAGTGACTCAGTCAACTCTCTTTATTCTTACTGTCAGAACAATTAGTCTTTAGAGATGTAGTTACTATAGACTCAAGACATGGGAACTTTTTATTGTTAGAACAGAAGTGGTGGGGACCAAACATTGAGGAGACTGGCAATAGTAGGATTCTTTTGATGTCTCCATCCTACTCCACAGGAGAAAGAATAAAGGGCTTCCTGTGATGTCAAGATCCCATCTAAGCTTAGTCTGATCTCTAACAAATAAAACATTCCCTGTCTGGAGCCCTGGAAAATTAGATGCTGTCTGTACCTACGCAGCTTTGAATTTAAGAATTGATGACACGGATTATCCACATGCAGTGTCCTCTTGAGAAAAGGAGGAAATAAAGAGGCAACAGATGCATAAAAACATCCACAGGTGCAATTTAAGAGGTTAGATAAACAACTGAAAAAGTAAGATGGAGCCATTGAAGTCACCGGAACTTGATTTAAAGACTTGGCATTTGGCCCCCAGGCTATAGATTCCAGCATAGTACAGATCAGAATTTACTCTTGAATGATAGGTAGTTGGCCCTAGTCAAAAAAGGAGTGCTTCCCAGAAGACACACAGCCAGCATCTGGAAGGCTTGGTTCTAAAATGACTGTAAGACACTCTTCTTGGGTTCTGTGTTCATCACGTCAGAAGCTTACACATAGGGTTTAGGAATTGCCTCTTGGGAAGCTTTGTGTTGCTAATTAGACATAGTCCTTACTTAAAAGTATGAAGTAAGCCTCTTGGGTCTGGATTTCTTTCCCTAATGTCCCCCTGTTATCGTCATCAGAATGCAGAGTGGAAGAGAGTGGGCAAGTGGCATCTAGGTTAATAGTGAGAAGAAAGAGGGAGGCTTCTCATTCACTACCAGGTGAGGTAGTCCTCAGCTCTACTCTGCTCCACATGGATCTGACTCAACTCAGCCAAGGTTTTACTCTGCCTGGTGGTTAACCTCTCTCCTAATGTGTCCCTGACGATCCCTGGTTTAACCTAAGATAGGAAGAGGAAGGAAGAACAACTAACATTTTGTATTTCCTTATGTGCTCAGGAACGGAGTAGTGACTCATGTGTGGCAAAATCCTAAATAAAGATAGGATCTAGGGAGTTCCCTGGTGGTGTAGTGGCGTAAGGCTTCGGCGCTGGTGCTGTCAGCGCTGCGGCCTGGGTTCGATTCATACCAAAAAGCAAAAAAAAAAAAAAAAAAAAAGACAGGATCTGACAGGGATGCGATTAGGAAGAGGTGAGTGAGGCAGGGTTGTGCAAGTGCAGAGTCAGATCCTGCCTTTATTTGAAATTTTGCATTTTGTTCATCATGAATATCATTTACCTTGATCAATAAATATTTTGAGTACTCTTTTAAATTTTATACTCAAGGCAAACAGCCTCACTCACCTTATCTTAGTTTCATCCCTGCTCAGGAAAATGAGGCTCAGAGAGGTAAAATAATTTGCTCATGAACACTCAACTAGAAAGTGGCAGAGATGGGATTTGAACCCAAGTCTGTTTGAATCCAAACCCATGCTTTTTTCACGAAACCATCAGTCTTTTAACAGGCTTCACAGAGGATTATCTGTGCCACTCATGATAATTAATCCATGAAATGAGGGTGCATTCACTTCTCCAGAAGTGAGAGAAATGACTCAACATTTGTTTCAAACCTAGAGAGTTTGGAACACTATTTAAGAGCCAGATGCTTCTGAGAGGTCAAGTGGGCTTTCTGCCTAATTCTTATAATACTTGTCTTGCATCTGACACTTTTGACTATTCTATTCTCTTTTTTTCTATTTTAATTTTTTAAAATATTAAAGTATAGTTGGCATATAATTTTATATGAGTTTCACGTGTACAACATAGCAATTCTACACTTATATACCTCACAATGTGATCACCACGGTAAGTCTAGTAACCATCTGTCACTGCAGAAAGTTATTAATGGTATTATTGACTATATTGCCTGTTCTATACACTATATCCATGTGGCTTATTTATTTTATAACTGGAAGCTTGTACCTCTTATCTCCCCTTCACCTTTTTCATTATCCTCCCGCCCACCTCCCCAACTGGCAACCATCAGTTTGTTCTCTGTATCTATGAGTGTTTCTGTTCCATATGTAAGTGAGATCACACGGTATTTGTCTTTCTCAGTCTGACTTATTTCACTTAGCATACTGTCCTCTAGGTCCATCCATGTTGTTGCCAATGGCAAGATTTCATTCTCTTTTTTATTGCTTAGTAATATGGGTATGTGTGTATCACATCTCCTTTATCCATTCATCTGTTGATGGAAACATAGGTTGCTTCCATTTCTTGGCTATCGTAAATGAACATAGAGATGTGTATCTTTTCAAATTAGTGTTTTTGTTTTGTTGGTGAGGATGTGGAAAAAAGGGAAAGGGCACCCTTGTGCACTGTTGGTAGGACTGCAAATTGATGCATCCAATATGGAAAACAGTATGGAGGTTCCTCAAAGAATTAAAAATAGAACTTCCAAATGACCCAGCAATTCCACTCCTGGGTATTTATTTGATTATTCTCTTCTTAAACTCCTCTTATCCCCCATGACCCTGTCTCTCCTTGTTTTCCTCCCACTTTTCAGACCACACTTTCTTCTGTGTACTTTGTGGCCTCTCTTTCTGTCCCCATTTATTAAATATCTGTTACACAATTTTTCCCACTTTATACGTTCTACCTGGCCATACTGATGACTATCCATTCTGTATCTTTATCCCAGATTTCTCTTACTGATTGCCTACCAGACATTTCATTTAGATATCTTAGAGATACTTCAACTCAAAAAACCCCAAATTGAGTTCCTCACTCCATCTTGTCCTCTGCCACCCAGACCTGTTCCTCTATTTGCATTCCCAAAATTTATTCACTCTGGCACCCAAACCAGAGACCAGAGAATCTTTCTTGACTGCTCTCTTTCCTTCAGTGTCCACATCAAATAAGATATCTAATTCTGTTGATTTTGAATTCAAAGTAGCCTTGACTCTGTCCCCTTCTGTCTATCCTTACTGTCATTACTCTAGTCCAGGTCTCTCACCTGGTCCCCTTGCTTCTAAGCATACCTATCCCAGTCCAAGCTCCACATTGTTTCCAGAAGGAGCTTCCTTAAAAGCAAATTACATTGCTGCCCCTGGGTTATAGGATAACGTCCAGCTCCACAACACAACATATACAGTTTTCCATCGTCTGATTCAGATCTATCTCCCCGTCTCATGTGTTCCCTCTCTCTCCCCCAACATGCTGAACTGGAGAAGCATTCACCACACACCAGTCTATTTTGTTTTTCAGGGCATTTGCTCATCCAGCTTCCCCTGCCTGCAATGCCCTTCCCTTATTGTTCTTGCAAACACTTGCTCTTCTTTGAAGATTCTACTCTGGCTTTTCTCAGTCTCCATCTAGGGAGACTTGACCACTCCCTCTGGTGTGCGTCCACTGTACCTACTACATAATTTTATTCAGTACTTACAATAATACTTTAGTGCCCTTATATATTTGCATAACTGTTCTTCCTCTTATAAACTCAAGCTTTAGGAAGACAGGGCCTTTGAGTAATTGATATCTATATCCGAACTACCTACTACAGTGCCTAGCATAAGAAGACACTTAAATATTGAATGAATTAATGGATACTTAATGAAGACAAAGTAGTGGGCCAACCCAATAACACACTTGATACAATCTCATCAATTTACTCCAAAATGAGGATCATGCCACTCTAAATAGTGAAAAATATGATTATCTATCACTCTAAGGTCAATATAATTCTATTACTTTGTAATATATCCAGTGACTCACTCCTCTGTCTATGATGTCTCCCTTTGGGCTACAATTGGACATTGTACAGACCTCTATTATATACCACTAACTGTGCTGCTTTATAATGCTGTTTATGTATCTGTTTCCCCCCCCTAGACCAAGAGCTTCTTGACCCTGTCTTATTCATCTGTATATCTCCATCGAATAATCCATAGTAGGTGTTCAATAAATATTTGTTGAATTAAAATTAATGAACTCGAACCAGGCTAATCAAAGTAGTGATTTTTAATGGTCTTGGGATTTATCTCAATGACCATGAGGCTAATTTTTGTCTTACTATATTTTAAAGATATGTAAGGGGCTAACGTATGCATACATTTTTAATTTTCTATTTGCTTAGCACATACGTTTTTAAAAAATGGATTCCATAAATGTAAACTCCAGCTCAGCTGAAGTTTCTAAAGTATCACAGATTCCAAATTAGGGAAGTCCAAATGAGTGAGTTCTTACTGTACTGTGCCCTGCCTTGTTTCATTTTTTGTTAGTATTCATGTGCATCTGGGTTTGGACAAGGCAGGCGCTATAAAACGTGAATGTGGGTAATCTGTACCAGTTTTTATGGGCCCAATGAATTTTCTTTTAAATTTTGAATGTTTATGATCCATAACTAGAGGAAAAATTAACCATAAAGCCAAAGTCTCTTACTTTTGGTGCTGAGTAGCAGATTGCTTGCTTTCTTTTCTTAAGCACGAGGCTTTTATTTAGGGCACACAGTAAAAAAATGGGACACCTTTGGCTGGTGTGGAACAGGAAAGGTGGGGAAGGAGGGCCTTGCTTTTATTTTCTTCATTCTAATATTAAAATCATAGTTAATGCAGCGATTTCCTTATGGTATTCACTCTAGAAACGTGCTTACAAGACGTATGTCCGAGCCCTTCCTCTGCTGAAGAAAATGGGGATCAATTCCATTCTCCTTCGCAAAAGCATTGGGACTCTTGAGGTGGCCTGTGGCATTGTTATGACCCTTGTGCCTGGACGTCCCAAAGATGTGGCCAACTTCCTCCTGCTCTTGCTGGTGTTGGTTGTGCTCTTCTTCCACCAGCTAGTAGGTGATCCTCTCAAACGCTACGCCCATGCCCTGGTGTTTGGAATCCTGCTCACCTGCCGCCTGCTGATTGCGCGCAAGCCGGAAGACCGGTCTTCGGAGAAGAAGGCCTCGCCCCCTGGAAAGGCGGGGAATGCGGGGAAAGCCGAGGAGCAGCCCTCCTTATATGAGAAGGCCCCTCAGGGCAAAATGAAGTTGTCGTAGGAAAGCCGAAGTGCAAAAAGTGGACCTTCCCAGCAGTTGCCTCCATGACACCCAGGAAGATGTCAGTGTGTGTTTTTTTCATTTGATTTATTTATCTTGAGGGAAAGGGAACAATATAACCTTCAAGTTAATGGCCCTATTGGCTTGTGTACACCTATAGTCTAAAATGACCTCCCCACTTAGACATATGTGCACCACCTTTAATCACTTTAGGGCAACTCTCACATCTTGCTGCATGTACATGTATATGGCTAACTATTGAAGTGTTGTGTTTTTTTTTGTTTTTGTTTTTGTTTTTTTGAGATGGACTCCAGCAAGTATGTGATTGTGAGATTATATGGGTGGGAAAATGTATTTACTGTGTGTTCATGCACACACATGTGGAGGAGAAGGCTGTGATCCTGAACTAATCCGTCCTAGGTATCCTTCCCTTTATAGACTGATTCTAGTGAAGACGGAATAAAATAAACCTCCTATAAAGAGTATCCTACTTTTGGTATAAAACAAGAGATGTGTTCCCATAGGATGGGGGAATCCCTCAATAGATTAAGCTGAAAACTTAAATCTACCACTTTAGAAAAAGTTCCTTGAATTTGAGACTCTGAGTTACATGTAAAATTAATTAGCCTCCACTTTTATAGGTGTTTAAAATTTAAATAGTCCATATTGAATTTAAATAAAATAAAGCATATATGCAGTCACTCGATAATCTAATTCTTCAAGTGATGAAATCCAAAGTTTCACCTTGCCTTTGTCCAATCCCAACCTATATGCTCCTTTACTCACAGTTTGAAACTGAAGCCTTGAACTTGTTACCAGACATCTTTTTTGGTTTTTCTTAAACCAAAGCTGCCTCACTTACACTGTTCTCAGCAGCTAAGCAGGATTTGGCAGCTTCTCTGCTGTTGTGGTTTAGGGAGCAGGGATTAGTCCTGTTAGCCTGTGAATCTCAAACTCTAGCTATTCTCTTAAATCATCTGAAATTTGACAGAGGAGCTGTACCCAAGGGTTTCCATGCCAAATAGATACACTACTCTTATTGAACTGTCACTGAACTTTAGTATATGCAGAGATCCAAGTTACCCCCCAAAGTTGTCTCCTCTACACTTCATTATCATTCTGGTGGTTGGGGTTTGGCTGGCGGAAGGACATTTGATATGAGTTCGTTAGATTGAGCAGTGTGAAAACTTGCTTTCTTCATTACATATTGCTGTTTCTCCTTGCTAGATGTGCTTTGATGTTTTTAATATTATTGTGCCAGGGATGGGGGAAAGGGTGGGGGGTGTTTTGTGTGTGTGGGAGTAAAAATTATTGTATTTTCTTCAATGTCATTGTTCTTGTTAATTGATACCTCTCTGTTTTATTTCTCTCATTCTTTCAAAATAAAAAAAATTTGAAATTTGGAGCAAACTGTCTGGACAAATAATGAAAATCTAGAAAGGAAGCGTCCTTTTTTTTTTTTTTTTTTTTTTGGTCTGGATGAGGGAGGAGAAGGGGGAGTATAATCACTTAATACACTAATGAGGTTACGAACTTTCCAATCTCATTTAAGTCCCCCCACAGTTCTGTAATGTCAGCACATAAGATAGAAAGCCATAGAATTAAGATCTCAATACAATTTCCAGGTTTTGGGAATTCTGCTTCATTAGATGATGCCAAGGGAAGGTGAAAGAGTGGAAGAATTATTTCAGAGAAAATTGCAGGTATATTAAATAAAGGTGAATCAATGTCTCTCACTATACACGTCCACAAAGTGGCATAAGTTCCAGTGCCACAGACTTGTCACATAAGGCAAATTATTTCACACTCAAGGCCCCAGTTTCATCATCCACAAAGAGAAGGGGAATGGAGACTTAAAATCCTTTCCAATTTATATTTGAATCTATGAGATGATTAAAAGTATAAAAATGACTCTTGAGAAATGTTCAGTTTTACTAGATAAGGAAGAGCAGCCATCATAGAAAATACTGAACATTCAATTCTCATGCATGATTAAATAAGAGTTCATGAAAGTGCTATGAAAACCACAGAAATATAAAATGAATCATTTCTGCTGTAGCCTTTCCCAAATACATCAACTTAATCATTGATTCTTCATCTCTCCTTAAGATAGCAAAATTTCCAACTACAGTTTTTGCCTACAGTTTATGTTTTGGCCTCAAACAAATCAGTGAGAGCTGTTAAATGTATATCTTTCCTCTCTGATTTCTACTCTAGTAAGAGATTAAACAAGGGGCTAAGCTCAAGTATCACACTAAGCCCTTGTTACTGTTACAGCCAATTTCTTTGAGGTCCATTGGTTCCTCAAATTTAGGAATCTTATGTGTCGATTGGCTGGTTACATGCCTGGCTCAAGACACATGCTTCCAGCAAACCCTGGGAGGTATCAGTGCCCAACCCCAGTGAAAGGAGGGCAGATCCAGCCTTTCTTTCCTCCCACCTCCCAGTTTCACTTGGGGAAAGTGACAGCTTCAGAGGTCACAGACCCTTTAACCTAAGTCTCTTGCCCAGCATGGGAGAGGCAGTCTTTATTGCGAAGTTTGCAGTTTCCTATTTTCCTACAGGCTCTTCAAAGTCCCGATATTTGGGGTCAATCTGGGCAAAATGATCACTATAATTAATCCTGTTGAATTCAAGAATCGAGACGCTGCTGTTTTTACGCACAATGACGAATGTGAACATCATTAAGACAGTGGGAAAGCCAGCCAATCAGTTGGCTCCGGCAGCAACGGCCCACCAGCCGCGCGTCCCGCGGCCCGGGGCCCCGGCGGGCTGGGCGAGCGGCAGTCCGGAATTGTGTTTGCGTCAGCGCGCGCACCGCCTCGCGCTGTTGAGCTGTAACCCAACCAATCAGGTTACAGCAGAGCGCGCCGCTCCGCCCAGCCGCTGCCTGAGTCTCTGCAGAGGCGCATGCGCAGGGCGGGGCACGCTCATTTGAATCGTGGAGTTGTTTGGACTCGGGAGGTTTGGAACGGAGTAGTTTATTAGGTGAGTTACTTTTAAATGCCGCGTGAAATGGGGACCTGAGTCAGGTTTTCCCTCAGCCTAGGAGTCTGCCCAGTGGATCAGTCGTCGTGGCTAAGTTCGTTCCCTGCTGGGGCAGGCTGTAAAATGTGTGTGTGTGTGTTAGGGGGAGGTTCTTGGGAAGCTATGGGACCGGTCAGCTGGATGGGGTCAGTAGCTGCTCGCCCGCCCTTCTTTCATAGGAGTCTAGGAAACAACTCAGAACCTGGAACCCCCCCCCCCCCCCGGGTTAGACACATATTTGGCTCTCCTGCTCTGGCCGCATCTGTTCTAGGGAGGTGGGACTGAGTGTTATTGCCACCATTCCCTTAGTTTTTCCCATTTGGAACCAAAAACTTATAAGTCCTTCTGGGTGTTCTCTTTCCTTTTCACTACATCCAATATTTTTTCATGGCCTTGGCCAGACTACCTCCAAAACGTATCACGAATATGATAATTTTCTACCTCTTCCACCGCTGTACTTTAGGCCTAGTTCAGACTACAGTTATGTCTCTTTGGACTATTGCAAGATCCTTTTAATTAGTCTGTTTCCACTCCTTGGCCCCTAACATTCTGTTCTCTACACTGCAGCTAAAATGGTCTTAAAACATAAATCAGATGATATCACTTCTTTAACACTGCTCCCTGCCCCCATAGTTGCCATGACACTTGAAATTCAGACTCTTTACTCTGGCCTTCAGGTCCCAATATAGTAAGTCCCTGGCTACCTTTCTGATTTCATAACCCCGCTACCTTCTACCTTTTTCATGTCACTACATCTCCCTTTCCCCACTGGTGTTACTGCTGTTTTTCTAACATACAAAAAGCTCTTGCTTTAAGGTCTTAGCAAGTTTTGTTCTTCTTTCTCCATGAAATTCTTTTGTAGCAGATCGTCACAAAGCTTGTTTATTCTTGGCATGCAGATGTCAGTTTAAAGGTCAATCAGAGAAGCTTTCTTGGAACACTTATTCCAAAGCAGCTCCTCACTCCTACCCCATTTCTGTCACATCACTGTGCATTATGTTCACTGCTATTTACTTATTTATTGACTCTCATGCTCCTCCTCACCCCCATAAATTTTATGAGAGCAGAGACATTGACTGTTTTATATCTTATCCCTGGTAACCAGAACTGCCCTTAGCTTATAGGTGAAGTTCAGCAATTATTTATTGAATAAGTGAATTAATAGGGAATGTTTCTATTTTGAGAATGCTTAATTTGCCCACCAGTTTGACTTTTGAACTATGCAGTTTTTATTTAGCCCTGACAAAGTGGGGAGCATAAAAGATTAAAAGCAAAATCAAGGAAGGTGGAGAAAAATAGGAGTGATTGGAGAAAGTAACATTGAGTTCATGAGATGGCTTAGGTTTGAACTCATTTATGTGATATGATCATTTGAAGAGAACTTGTTATGTTACCTGTATTCTTACTGACTTTTTCTCCCTACAAGAAGGCCAGTTCGATTGGTGAGTGTTACCTTGGAGAGTCGTTTTTCTCTATTCCTATTTAGGGCAAGGGCTTTCTGAGAAAGTTAACCTACAGCTTTTGTTGTCTAGATTGTTGTCATTTTTTTAATTGTAACCTGTTTTATGCTAAGTACTGTGTCCTACATGTTAAGAATACAGACAGATATGGTCCCTGTCTTTGTGCAGTAAAAAGGGACAGTTTGGCTGATTAATGGTTAACTTGACACTTGTTTCTGTGTAGAACATATGCAGTAATGTCACCTCAAAAGGGAGTTAAGAACTCACAGACACTAAAGAGATCTTCACCGGGTAGTAATAGTTATCAGACTAACCTCTTGGCCTGGAAACTAAAAGGGGAGCTAAGCACCTCTAAAAGCACCTCAAAACTTGGACAAGACAATTCAGTGGAAGATGATAAACGTGCCGATGATCAAGCAGAAGATGCTCTGCAAGTAGCACTGAGATACTTTGACACAGGTAAGATTGTTTTCCTTATGAAAGTCCTATTTCTGTCAAAATACTCTGGAGTTTTCTTAATGAATTTTAAAGCAAAGCATATTGTTGCTCATTCGAGCTTTTGTTTATTTAATAGGCATTTATTCAGCACTTATTATTAAGACATACCAGTATGCTAGTTCCTAGGGATACAGCAGCAAAGCGTGTTCCTTGAAGAGCAGTTTCCAAACTGCTGCACTTCGGGATTACCCGATGATCTTTAAAAAACGCTGATGTCTGCCATCCAATTAGACAATGTGATTTTATTGGTTTGGGATGAAACCTGGGCATAGGGATGTTGTAAAGGCTCCCTAGGTGATTCCAACATGTGGCAAAGTTTGGGAACCACTGTGCTAGTATTGAAACAGGTTATAGTCCAAGTTCAATGTTTTTGATCATTTAGAGAGCAGAGGTGCCAGGGCATGGCTCAGTTTTCCTCACTGAAGGTGCTATTGCTATTAAATAGTCTAGAATTGTAAAGGCTTTGAAGAATTTTTAGGAAGACATTTTAGACATAAAGCTTTTTCTTTAAAGTATCCCAAGTGGTAATTGTTGAGGCTGAGGACTGAAAGAATTTTAAAGGTCCCACTCTTTAATATGGTTCTTTTTTTCCAGGTCCCTTAAAAACTCCACGGAGTAAAGATAAAACCTTGGAACAACACTTGAAATCCGTGGAAAATGTGGCTGGGAAGAATGGGTTAGCTCCAGAAGAAATTGACATTTTATTAAATGTGGCACTCAGTGGCAAATTTGGTATGTCAAGGGGATACGTTTGTCCTTAGTTTGCTATTAGTTTTGACTTTCAGACTTTGATTTAGATTGTTCAATGGAATCAGTTGCAGTTCTTTATTTTTTACTATTCTCTTCATAAAACCAAATGGGTCTCTTGTACATTCAGGCTACATTCTGAGCCAGAAGTTTCTGTATGCATATGCTGGAAATGGCTAGTAATCACATATCTTTACAAATAAAATGTGTAGGGTAGTCATAAAATATATTGGAGCATAGATAATTTAAATAATGTTGCTGGAAGGCACCTTAAGACATCACTTGGTCTACTTCATTGCCTTTAGGTTCACTCATCTATGACAAGTCCCTGTTGATGCTGTCTCCATTCCAGCGTTTGTGACCTTCCTTAACAGTCAAGATGCTTTTCTTTTGTACAAATGCTTCCTTGCCTGTGCTAAGTTCATCTGGAATGGGCGTGGAGGTGGGGGTTCTTAGAAATAACATCTGGCCAGTATTTTTGCTTGAGAAGGACATTTTAACCTACTCTCATTCAAATTTGGATTTGGAAGATATTTTAGACCCTGTACATCTTCATGTTAAAGGTGAGGAAAGCTGAGGCCCAGAATGGATAAAGAGGCTTGCTTAAATGTCGGAGCTAGAATTGAGGAGCTCAGATCACGTAACTCCTTTTGATGTTCGTACTGCACCACACTGCTACTGGGTTTTCCACTTTTTTTTTTTTTTTTAACTAAGACACCTACCCAAATGGGATGTTTTGTATACTATTTCCTAGCCCTTGAATATTGGGTTCCTTCGTGTATGCCCTAGCATCATATTTTCAGTGTGTGTGTTTTAAATCAACAGGACATTACTAGCTGAATTCAATATATGATTCCCAGGCATATTGGTTCTCTGCTTTTACCTGATTAGTTCTCCATGTTTTCCTAGAAAGTTAAATTTGAGCTAATACAGTTGGCTCTTATAAGTGGTTTCAGGTTGTTTGGTTCTACTATCTTCCCAGGAATCTGTGTTTAACTGATCAGTGTCTATTGAGTACAATTCTCTCTCCCTTCTCCCCTTAAAACATGTGTAGAATCTACAGGTGTTTTTTTATGTTGGAATTTCTCTTTTCTTTTTTGATATCTTAGAAATTAATAGTTAGAAGGTTTTCATGACGTTTTCCAGGTCTCGTGGCAAATGCATGCCTCTTTCAAAATGCCTGCCTCAGATTTGGAGACTTGTATATAACAATTTAAAAAACAATCTCTAGCTTTTTAGTCTAACCTTCCATTTTTCTATTAAGCTGGCATTTGGTGATGTCATATGTGGCCTCCTTAATTGCTTTTTTCCCTTCAGTTATTTTTATGATATCCCCCCTCACTGTTAGATCTTTCCATGTAGCTCTTTTGCTGAGTTGAAATGCATATTTAGGGGCAGGTGTGCTAGAAATGTCATCATAATCAGGAACAAAGGGACTTTAGAGTCTTTAGAAATTAATTAGAAAGTCACTGGGGAATAAGAATGCAATCTGTATTGAATCACCCCTTTGAATTTGGTACATGTGTAAAGTGTTAGTGGTCAGACAGTTTTAAAATTTAAAAGGGTTAGGGTTTGGGAGTGTGGGAGAAAAGGAAAAGGAGAAACCCCAAGAGTGGAAAGCTGATTTTTATTCTTTTAATACATTACCTGCCATCACTGCTTTCTTCCTTCTCCACAGAATGATGGGATAGCAATGGATGAGATGTATCATTGCAGTTATGTAGGCTGACTAAGTCCAGAGATCTAATGTACAGCGTGATGACTATAGTTATACTGTATTGAATACTGGAAATTTACTAAGAGTAGATTTCAGGTGCTGTCACCACACACACACACACACACACACACACACACACACACACACATACACATACCAGCTATGTGAGGAAATAATATGTTAAGTAGCCTGACTGGGTAGTCACTTTACTATGTTTAAGGTCTGACGATTAAGTTTGTAAACTCATCCTAGAATGAGTGCTACATACCTCATTGCTGAATATTATTACAGTCACCTTTGAAGTACTCCCCTTGGGAAGCTATGCACCAGCACCAGCACCTAGTCCACCCTTCAAAGCAATGATGGAACTCTTTCTGGAATGGCCATCAGTGCTGTCATCATACCCCAAACCTTGCCAAGGTTATAACACCTTACCCAGCTGTTTGTACAGTACTGCCAACGTAAGCACACGGTGGCAAGTTTGCAAACTTAATTGTCAGATTTTGAGGATGATGACAACTTTGATGATCATTCCAGAATAATAGTTCCAAAATTTCTTTGAAGGGTGGAATAGGTGCTCGTGTCAGTGCATAGTTTCCCAAGGGGAGTCCTTCGAAGATGACCGTCCTGATATTCAGCTATGAGGTATGTAGCACTTTCTCTAGGATAAGTTTGTGAAATTGTGTGACCACGTATGTGTTTATCGTATCATCATGTCGTACATTACAAATATATACAATTTTTATTTAAAAAAATAGAGGTCTTCATCCTCAGGGAAATAAAGACATTTCTGAGACTGCTGCTTGTGGGAGAAGTAGCAGTCTCAGTGAATGGATTTGCTTGTCACACCGTAGTGCATGTAAAATAGTGGTTAAAGACACTCATCCAAGATGTTTGTGAGAATGCTACTTGCATGAGAAGTTGAGAACAGTGTGTGGGTTTTTTTTTTTTTTTCAGTGAATGGTTATGATTGCCGCACTGCAATACAAATAAAGCAGTGTTTAAATACAAAAAGAGAAGTTAATGAGATACCTAATTAATTTTTGAAGCCTTAAAAAGCAGTAGTTGATATAGGTAGGCTAACCAGATATAACCACTTTAAATGGGACAGAGAGCAACAGTACTGTCCCGTTTCAAACTGTACATCTGGTCAGCCTACTGATACCTTGAATTTAGCCCAGTGAGACTAGGCTGACCACACGTACCATTTGAAAAGGGACAGTACCATTGTTTTCTGTCTTGTTTAAAATGGTACATCTGGTCAGCGTAGATCTAGGGTGTATACTATATACACCCCAGTGTATAGCTGTTTGCAACATCACTTATCAAATAGGAGAATACTGTGGAAGCCAGACAGTATGATGGAAGAATTGGACCAGTTTAGAATATTACTTCCAGCTAATTCCAAGAATAGTTGTTCCATTCTGCTTTTCTCCCTGCTTTGGGAGGAATGGAAGATACAAATATATTTATTTATTCTTAAATGTAGCAGCTCAGGCAAAATGTCTATCAGTAGCTTTAAATAAATCAGGATCTACTGTTTTATTAAAATAATAACAAAATAATCCTTGAAATTGTCCTGTGAGTAGAAGACATTTTTTGAGGTATAATTCACATAACATAATATTAACCCTATTGAAGCTTACATTTCAGGTTTAAAAAAAATAAAATCACAGGATTGTGCAACCATCACCGCTAATTCCCAAACATTTAACCACCCCCAAAAGAGACCCTATACTTGTCCTTTCTTTTTAAATAGAAATATTAGAGCCAAAGACTTTATATTGGAAGCTAAAGGTACCTTTTTGTTTCGACCCGTGTTTTGTAATGATGATAGGAGATGTCAACTATTACTAGTTTTTTTTTTTATTGCCTTCAGTATACTCATAAAGTGAGATTTTTCAGACCAGGAGTGAATAATAGTAAGGACAATTAAGATACAATAATGTAGTTTAATTTAGACTTTGTGTGCTTTCCAGGAAGTGCTGTAAACTCTCGGATATTGAAGTGCATGATTCCAGCAACTCTGATCTCAGAAAACTCTGTGGTTAAGGCAGTCTCCTGGCTTTGTGTTGGCAAGTGTTGTGGTAGCACCAAGGTAATCTTTTAAAAACACTTTCATGATAAGTCCTTCAGAACCACTTAAGTGCTGGCTAGAAAGAGCCACTTATGGAATAATGGCACTGACCTTTTGCGCAAAGCCTGTAGTTTTGGAACAAATAGCTAGATGCAAGGACTATTCAAACAGAAATTTTTACTATGAAATAAAATCTGTTTTCCCGCTTTGTGCTAGAGGCTTCTAAAACAGCCCTGAAGGGGGTAATTACGTTCTTCTGTGCCCGTTATATTTATCTAAAGACAAGCATTTTTCTCAATAGGTACTTTTTTATCGTTGGCTGATTGCAATGTTTGACTTCATTGATCACAAGGAGAAAATTAACTTGCTCTATGGCTTCTTTTTTGCTTCATTGCAAGACGATGCACTGGTAGGTAAATATTGGACAGCGTCACACATCGATCAAATGTTATATGCTTATATATTGACTTAACACGTGTGCCTCAAAAAGTCCACATGATATGTTTTTCCTTATTTTAAAAGCTATCAAACATATAGGAAAGTATAAAGGATAACATGAACACCCTTGCACCTCTCTCAAATTAAGAAATATAACATATTTAACATATTTTCTTTATATCTTTTTTCCAAGGAAATAAAATGTTATAGATAGAATTAGCTCCACATAGAAGTGGTTAGTGGTTATCTGAGGGGATGGGGGATGGGGGAGAAGGGACAGGGTCTCAAACATACGGTGATGGAAAGAGAACTAACTCTGGGTGGTGAATACATAACACAACACACAGATGATGCATTGTAGAATTGTACACCTGGGACCTATGTAACTTTTACTAACCAATGTCACCCCAATAAATTTAACAATACAAAAGAAAGAAAAATAGAGCAGTGATTACCATCTTTTCCCTTTTAAACCACTTCCACAAGGTCCTTCGGATCACTTATGCTACGTTTTCTTGATTAAATTGCAAAATCCTCATCAGAATTAATGAGAAGGAGAGGATAGCTTTTCATGAGATTCCAGTGGGCTGATTTTGATTCAATAGCGTAGTTATTCCCTTTGAAAATGTCAATTACTTGAGGAAATAAGTAACTGTTCACCTGGAAGACTTTGAAGGACCATCGCTGCTTCACAGATTGTGAACCATTCGTCTAACCAAATTCCTCTTGCCTTTTGTGAAGGGAATTTATTCATTGATTACATTTTTAAAAATTGGCATTTCCACTGTTTGTTTCATTGTACTAGGCACTGCAGAAGATTTGAAGTTTAGCAGAGATTCCATGTTCCAAGGATTTGTAATCTAGTTGGGGGATTAAGGAAAGCTCATAAAGTTAAATTTTCAAAGACAGTATATGATAATGTGAGGAAAATAATTGCTGTGATATTTCCAGAAGGAAAGAGAAAACTGAACTAGAGTGATTAGAAAAAGCATCATAAAGTGTGTGGGCATTGAGCTGGGCCTTGAAGGTTGAATAGGATTTGAAATTTGATAAAAGGAAATGATGTTTGATATGACAGGACTATTTCAAGCAAAGTTGTGAGATGTGTAAGTTGTGTTTCAGGAGACCTTAAATAGATTGACTACTTGTTTTCAACAGGAAGAGAGATACCTCTCCTGACAACAGGCAAAAAGGATGAGTATTGATGGTAATAAATTTGTGGGTTACTAAGGGACACAGTTGAGGGAATTCCTGCCCAGTGATCTTGGTGATGTATATATATATTTTAATTTTCCAATCAAGTAGGCAAGATCTTCTGAGAGTGAGGAGGGGAAGATAGAAAATTATCTTTGAGGAGAGAGTGTGAACTTTGAAGTAGCTTCTGACAGAAATAGAAATAGCAGATGATTAAGAGACACAGGTTTTGAAGGCCCAGATGAGGTGGGAGAGCACGAATTTGTGATATTACTAATATGCAAGGGTAGGGCATAGCTCGAGGGTTGGACAAGGAAGCAAGAATGTGATGGAGCTGATGGACCAGGGCTCTGGAGAGAAAAGAGGCAAATGGATAGATGGAAGAGGACAGATGGGGAGCACTCATAGTTGAGGTTCAGGATGCCTTGGTGACATTCTTAGAAGGATAGGAAGTTGTAGCATTGGAGTTGAAGGTTTCAGGAGGATATGGATAAGTGTGATGACCTGATTCACAGTGACCATGGGGTGAGTTTTTGAAGTAAAGGGAGGGAATGAAGGTTATTGGAATTGAAATTTTCTATATTCTTATGGATATTTTTATTGTTGGTGCTGCCTATCGATCAATTACTGAGTGAGGTATGTTGAAAACTTCCAACTATGAAGTCAGCATTGTCAGTTTTTCCTTAAAGTTCTGTCAATTTTTGGAATATATATGAGTATATTAAGTCTGTTATTAGGTGTTCATTTTCACATTGTCCTGGTGAATGAAACCTTCTATTATGGAGTAACTGTTGTTAGATAAGCATTTTGTTTTAGTCGAAATTGTCTGATAATTGACATTACTACTCTGGCTTTATTTTGGCTTGTAATCGCTTAGTGTATTTTCATCTTCTGGTTTTTAAAAAAATCTTTTTTTGCCCTCGTGTTTAGATGCCTCTTTTAAATAGCATACAACTAGATTTTAGTTTTAAATGGTGTTGAAATTTTTTTGCTTTACCTGGAGGATTAGTTTATTTACTTTTATAGTGATCATTGATATAACAGAAATAAATTCAGACATCTTATTTTGAACTTTTGAAATGATCTGCTTTTTTGATTCTTCCCCCCTCCCCTCTCATTTTGGGTTGAATTTGGTTTTCTCCCTATTCTTTGGAAGTTAACACATTCTGTGTGTGTGTTCTTTTAGGTGGTGATGTGCCTATTTTATTTGTGGGGTTTTTTTTTGTTGTTTGTTTTTTTTTTTTTTTTGTGGGTGGTAATTCCTTAGCTGGGAATCGAACCCTGATTTGCCTATTTTTAAAATGCATATATAATGTAAATTAATCTCACTCTTTGTACTGTTTTTCTTTTTTGGGGGAATACAGTTATTTTTCATAAAACGTCATTTATGTTTTCATGATGCTGACTAGAGATTTGCTGGCTCAGCTTGGCAGGAGGGAAAGGGGCCTACTTTTTTTCTTTTTCTTTTCTATCTGTTAAAAATATTTAATGAAGTATAATATACATAAAGAAAACCACCTGTGTTGTAAGTGATCAGCTCAATTAAATTTTATAAACTGAACAAATTCGTGCAAACATCACTCAGATCAAGAAACAAAGAGCCTAACTTCTTATTTATTTATTTATTTATTTATTTTGGTGGGAGGTAGTTCCCTGGCTGGGAATCAAACCCACGCTGCAGTGTTGACAGTGCTGAAGCCTAGCCACTACACCACCAGGGAACACCCCAAGAGCCTAACTTTTAAATGCATTACTTCAAGAAAGTTATTTTCATATAATTTGGTGGGAGCCTTACTCTCTAGTGACTCAGATACAGTGGTTAACTATTTGCAAGGAAGGAAGTTGTCAAGGCTTAGATATTTATGAGGTTTTCCTTTCTAGATGTGATTAAAGGAGAATGTTGTATTTCCTATACTGCTGAAAGCTAGGGCAATTGATTGTGTGACCCTGGTTTCATACCCAACATGATAAATAGCATTGCTAATGCTTCATATCCTAGGAATGTGAGGCAATGAGTTTTATACTGAAAGTTATTATAATGTATTGAATATGGCAGATGTGGTCATAATAATGTTTTCTTCCCTTAAAAAAAAAAAGGACCCTATATCAAAATTCATTCTTCTTACAAGTATGTCCAGAGTCTTTCTGAACTCATTGCTGTGAAGAGCAGAGACAATATGGTATACTGTACTGTAGACTTTAAACTTTTTAGTCATGACTAACAAAATACAAATTTGTTTACATAAAGTCTGCTTTTGTTACCTTCTCTTGTTGCATTAATTTATTTTTAATTTTCCTGACATTTAGAGCAGGTGTTGACAAATTTTTTCTTAAAGGGCTACGTAGTAGATATTTAGGTTGGAGGGCTATACTGTCTCTGCCACAAGTACTCACTCTGCTGGTGTAGTGAAAGCAGCTATAGACAATATATAAATGAATGGCTGTTGCTGCATTCCAGTAAAACTTGATTTACAGAAACAGGTGGACCAGAGTTTGCTTACCCCTGATCTAAAATAAAACCTCAACAAGTAGACTCTCAAAGTAAAATGGTATAAGGGAACCAATCATTCAGTAATTTAAGTAACACATTTGTTGAGTATGTGCTAATTGCCAAACTGAGAGCTAAATTGAATTGTGGTATATGCACTCCCTCGAATATGAAGATCATTGAAAATGATCATTTTGAAAACCAAACAACATGAGAAAATGTTTTTAAGTGGGGATTCGAGATAAAAGTTTAAGTTTGGGGAGTTCCTGATGGTGTAGTGGCTTAAGGCTTCAGCATTGGCGCTGTCAGTGCTGCGGCCTGGGTTCGATTCCCAGTCAGGGAGCTGCCCACATACCAAAAAGCAAAAAAAAAAAAAAAAAAAAAAAAAGTTTAAGTTTGTATCTTAATAAATAATAGACTGCTAGAAGGGATACATGAATTTTTGTTAGAAGGATGTTTTTCTTTTTTTTTTTTTTTTCAATATTTTATTTTATTTTTTTTTTATTGGGGTGACATCTGTTAGCAAGGATTACATAGGTTTCAGGTATACAATTCTACAGTGCATTGTCAATTTCTTGTATAATAAGTTCACTACCTAATGTGACTTCTCTTTCCATCACCTTATATTTAGCTTCCCCCCCTCCTCTCCCACCCCCTCCCCTTTCTCCCCTCCCTAACCCACTCGTCCTCAAACTGCAGTGTTATTATATTCTAAAAATAATTTTTAAATGGCATAATGGGATGCCAGTTGAAACTATGTTTTATCACTACAACTGTGTAGTAAGAAAAAGAGAAGCTTTGTAAAACTATTGTCCAGTGATGTCCTGAAGCCTTTTTACTTACTCATTATAAGATAGACATTTGAAGAAAATGTACTGTTGCTCTGTTTAAGAGACATTGTCATTTCTCTCTCTTTAAAAATCTTCCTGTTTTAACAGTGCCCTTATGCCTGCCATTTCTTGTATTTGCTTACCAAAAAAGAGAATGGTGAGTATTTTCATTGCAGTTATATTACATTCACTCTGTGGAATTAGCATTTGTATTTGCCTTTATAAAATGAACTGTGTTAGTTCTATGACAGGATTTTGTGAGAATTGCTTTTTAGTACTTTTATCTAAAAGCATCTGCTTAAATGGCTTAACTGAACAAAGTAGTTAGGTTCTTGATGTGTTAAAGGAGAAGCTCTATGAGCCACATGCATAGTACTTCTTTTTTTTTTTTTCCTTTACTAGTCAAACCATTTCGTGTGAGAAAGCTGCTTGATCTTCAGGCCAAAATGGTGAGTGCCGAAAAGACCCCAAACTGGCTAGTGACTCTGTGATAGGTACTGAGCTAGGCTTTGGGGATATAAAATGATTCATTCATTATCTTTAAGGAACTTATAATTTGTGGAGTTCAGTCTGCATGATAAAAATTCAGAATCAGCCTGGGGTGAAGAGGAGTGAAGATATTTGAGAGAAATTTAAGAGCTAAGTAGGACTTAACTAGACTGAGAAGGAAGAGCAGGGCATTCCTGACAAAGGGAACCGCATGAGCAAAGACATACAGATGTCAAACCGTAGAAGCTGTTGAGGGAATTAGGTTGCCGTGGCTGGAAAATAAGTGTCAGGAAATTGTCAGAAATTACTACCGTATTGTACTGAAATGAAGTGAGCGGTTGATTTTATTGTTGTTGATGTGATTTAGGAAAGCATTCTTTCCTGGATACTTAAACTTCAGTATATTCCCTGACCATTATCTCTTGTCCTTACCGCTCTCTTGCATTGATGTTTCCACTGTACTTTCCAGGTAACAGAAGTCTGTGAACCTTTGGGCATAAAACAATAGAAGTTGTAGTACTTATTCCTAACTGCTGAAGCCTGCACAACTCACCCAAACACATTCAAATTCAGGGAAAGGCACATGTGTTCTTTCATGCTTCTCTAGTATGAGGTGTACCATAGTACAATTCAGTGATTGTTCTTATTTTTGGTTCTCTGGGTACAATGTCTTTTCTCAGGTCTCCAAAGATATTAATGATAATGTTTTTGTCCAAATTGATTTTCACTTCATGTTAAGAGAAATTGTGAAAATGATACACATTTTTCCATGTTAACGGCAAAGCATTTCAAGAGTGAGAAAATTCTTACCATAAATAAGCTCTTGCTGATTTGTGTTAACTGCAATAGCAGGGTATGTTCAAGTTTAAAGAAAATGATTTAGTATGGGATTGTCTCAAAATTTTTAAACCTGGGCATTAGATGTATACCTTCATTATTAACATTCTCTGTAGTACATTACTAAATTATTCAATTATCGGTGTCCATTTATAAAGATGCATTCATAAAATTGTTTTGATTAGGTGGATTTTGATGATTTTGGTCAAGTTCAACAATATCAAACCAAGAAGATACAGCCGTGCTCACACGTAACTGAACCTAAATAATGGTTACAGCATAATCAGCTCATGTGAACAAATATATCAGATATGCAAATTTCTGATATCCACAAAGGCATATATCCCCTTCATACCCATCCATGCCCCATAACTCCCTGTCCGTGGAGGAAACAAACCACAGAAGTTATCTTTCTTGTAGCAAGCATGAATGGTGGGAAGTGGAGCTGGCATGTTGGTATTTTATAAGCACCAGGCCCTGTTGAGAGCAACCTTTGGAACACGAGCGAGAGTTAAGTGTCACCTTAAGGATTGGTGAGGATAGTTGCCGGGATTTTCCCCTTGTCAGGCATGATCCTGTGTGCCTTGGGCTGTGATTGTGTTTTTCTGTTCCCAGCTTTGTCTCTGTTTCCTCAGAGTTCCTTTCATAAGTTTATTTTTTTTTTTTTTTTTACCTTTTATTTTATTTTATTTTATTTTTAATTCATTTTTATTGTTAGACTTATTGGGGTGACATCTGTTAGCAAGGATTACATAGGTTTCAGGCATACAATTCCACAGTGCATTGTCAACTTGATGCATAATAAGTTCACCACCTAATGTGACCCCTCTTTCATAAGTTTATTTGGTCTTTTCACAGAAGAGGCTTTTCGCTAATGCCTGGTAAACCTTGTTGGTGTAGGTTTAATAGTAAAGCATTAAAATGGTGATTGGGAACTTGTGTGCATGAGCAGGACTTGTTCATTGTAGAATCTTGGTATTTCTTTCATTGGGGAGCCCCCAAGATGACTGTGTCACTCTTCCTGAACACAGGAATTCTCCTGTCTCTGGGTTGTATTAGGCTTTTCCAGAGAAACAGAACCAAAAGGATGTTTGTATATGTATATAGAAAGAGATTTATCATAAGGAATTGGCTCACGTGATTATAGAGGCTGGCAAGTCTAAAGTCTGCTGGCTAGGTCAGCAGGCTGGAGATCCAGGAGAGCTATTGTTCCAGTTCAAGTCCAAAGGAAGTCTGCTGAGAAACTGGAAGGGCCAGAGCTGCAGATGAAGGCTGAAAGCCGTCTGCTAGAGAGTACTCTTTTGCTTGGAGAAGGCTGGTCTTTTTGTTCTGTATAGACCTTCAATTGGAAAGAGGCCCATCCACATTATGGAGGGCAGTGAGCTTTACTCAAAGCCCACTGATCTAATTGTAGATCATTCAAAACACCTTCACAGAAACACCCAGAGTAATGTTTGACCAAATACCTGGGCACCCTATGGCCCAAACCAGTTGACATAAAATTAACCATTACAGGGGCAGGAACCTCGCTACTAGCACTCTGGAATGTAAATAGCAAGAAGGGGTGGCAAGAGGTCCTGGTACCCTCTGCACCTACCTGCACCTGCTGTCTGAGCCCAGCTGCTGCTTCAGAGTCAAATGCTGATATTTGCCTACAAGTCTAGTGAAGGAATTTGGGGTTCTAACAACTCTTTGCGTAAGTTTTCAGCCAATCCTCCTGTTTACTGCTCCTCTTGGCGCCTCCATCTTTCAGAGGTATCTTGTCCTGCAAATTCCTGGGCTTTTCTTGGAGTTCTCAAGCATGAATCTGCTGCCTTTGAGACTTTTTCTGTTGCTGTCTTAGGTTTTGTTTTCTTTGTTCTGCTAAGTTGGTTACTATTTGTCCATCTTCATTCCAGGTTCTAGAATCTTGTTGAGATTTCTCATTTGATATTGTCTTCTGTCTGGTTCTCTTTGAACTTGTACTTTGTATCTTTTTTATTCCTTTATACTTTTTAGTAAGACTTTGGGAGGACCCAGAGTGAAACACATACGTTTAATATGCCATGTTTAACTAAAAATGTCCTTTTTAAAAAAGTGTTAACTTTTTAACAACAAAGATAGGTTTAGTTAAGTAGACATAAGTTCTAAAGATCTCTCCACTGCTAAATATCTGCTCTATCAAAAAACATCTCAACTCTAAGCAAACACTCTGATATTGATATAAAGACAGAGATCAGAAGATATTTTGGTGTAGAAAAACTGGGTCATTTTGGTTTTGTTATAATAAATTTAGTTTCAAGAAACTTATGAAATAGTGATACTACATTGCTAAGCCCCAGTTTCTGCCTTCCTTATTTTGTATAGTATTTTATTCACAAAATCGTAATACAGTGGAACAATTGAGTTAGTTCCTTGGAATTCATTTTAGTGGTGGGTTTTCTCTGGATAGCCAGATATATCAAACGTAGGTATACAGCAGTAATGACTTCTGTCATTGTAAAAGTAATGTTTTTCTTAAGACTTTTTCAGTTATAGTAAGCAGCTTGACCAGTTGTTAGATTTCCTAGTTGATTTTTCAGGTATTATGACAATAAGGTATTAATATTTTCTTGGCTTCCTTTTTTGTCTTCCCACCTTCCTATCTGAATTAAAAATGAGTAAACTTTGTTCTGAATATGCTGCCACTGAGAGTAAACCATGCTAATAGGCATGACTGGTAAGCCTAAGGCCTGGGCAGAGAAGACAGAAAATACAAGGAAGAAGTAAAATAGGGGAAAAGGTCATAAAAGAGAAGACAGCAAGTTGACAAGGGTTCTTTTATAAATAGTTGATTTAAATGTTGGTTATTCATGCTTTGATTTTTTTATAGCATCTTCCTATAGCTGTATCCCATAGTAAAATTAGGGTCTGAATATATGTTTAATCTGTTTATTTTATTGTTACTTTGTTTTCTTATTGATCAAAAAATTGAATATTGAAAACTCTTATTTCATTTCAGGGAAGGCAGCCTCATCTCCAGGCTTTACTGTCGCTGTATAAGTTCTTTGTTCCTACTTTGATTTCTGTATCTTTGCCTGTAAATAAGAAGGTAAGGGATTACGGACCAATGAGTCATATTGAGATTGACTCATTGATTAAATTAATTTACAGATTCAGACTGAAATGTTTACAACATACTGTTTGAGCATCTAGTATTGCGGCATTGTTGCTGGGAAGTTTTCTTTAAGGATTAGCACTTTGTTTTGATTCCATTTGATGTATCTAATAGAGTCATGATCAGTAACAAATCCTTAAGTGGATTGAAGCAAAATATTTCATAGTCAATATACTTTGAATTAATAAAGCATTTTGGATTTTATGTTGGCTTCAACTTATGGGTACTTCCCTACTTTCATGTATTTTACTTCCGAATTTTTAGATCTATTTTAAGAATTCAGAGAATCTGTGGAAGACAGCTCTATTTGCTGTGAGGCAAAGGAATCAAGGACCTTCTCCAGAACCTCTAAAGCTGATGTCAGGTCCAGCTAACATCCGTCCTGGAAAAAGAGTAAGTATCGAAAACCCCAAATGACTTGGGAGGGCTTCTTTTAAGTCCAAACAATGACCATTCACATGTTGAAAGAGATTACAAATGTTTACATACATTTTTATTGCCCAGGATTATATACAAACCATATTCAGCTGCCATTCATTGAGCCACTTTAACAACTACCTTTATATTTATAGTGTGCAGTCTGTTTATTCCATTGATAGATTGTTTTGTTGTCTTTCTTCTTTAGAAGTGGAATTCTCACTCACTTATACCAGTAGTAAATTCCAGTAGCCACAGTAAAGAATATGGAGAAAAAGGAATAAGTCTTTCTGATTGTCTCGGTAGCAATAGATCATTTCCAGTAGAACAGCTTAAAAGCTTCTCTCAACTCTTACAGAACATTCATTGCTTAGAGGTATGTGACTGGTTCATGTGCTGATTTGCATTTTCCATTTGCTCTTCATGGTCTCTCTTTTTGTTATAGATTTTCTATCTGATGATTTACTTGTTGCTCTGACCTTTTTATATACTTACAGTTGACCAATTGTTCTGTCTTTGCAGCTGCCTTCTCAAATGGGCGCAGTGCTGAACAATTCTCTGCTACTTCATTATATTAACTGTGTCAGAGATGAATCAGTCTTACTGAGGCTCTATCATTGGTTGAGTCAGACATTACAAGAAGGTAAAAATTGATACTTAGCAGTTGAATGCATGAGGAAAGAAGACGATAATTTACATATGGGTTTCTTTTATAAGGGTGGCCACTGCAGATGTAATTATTTCTCTGATAATCATATATTCCTAGCTTGAATACTTCCATTGTTGTAGTTTTAAGGGCACTGAGAATAGAGGTATGTTGTTATGGAAATGCTGCTAGATGGCCACCAAAGTACACTGGGTGACTCCACTTTGATGACCATCACAATCCAAGGCCTCTTCATCTTTGTATGTCCAGAAACTTGCCATTAAGTCCTGAAATCTACAAATCAATACTAACCAAACTCAGAGGAGATTATGGTATAAGCCAGAATGTCACTATCATTTCATGATAGAAGTAATTCTGATGACTATAATGTTCATACCTGCCAACTAGAATATCTCCCCTCTTAGGCCACTTAAAATATATGGAAGCCAAATTAGTTATTAGAAGGTTTCCTAATTATAGAATTGAAGGAAAAGGCAGTGAGGGAGTTTTACATCCAGGCCATAGTAAATCTTAATCATTTCATTCCTCCAAGGGGATCGAGTTCTCTAGAGATAGTATTTTGTTCACCAGATTGTTTCTGTCCTAAATAAGTAACTCCTGACTCTTCAAGTGGTTAAAAGTTGGTTTTAGGGAGTTCCCTGGTGGTGTAGTGGCTAAGGCTTCGGCACTGTCAACGCTGCAGTCTGGGTTTGATTCCCAGCCAGGGAACTTACCCACATTAAAAAAAAAAAAAAAAAAGGTTGGTTTGAGGTTAACTCTTTTTCTGCTTGTAGTCTTTCCTTAGGTAGCATATGATACAGGTTATTAGATTTCCACTTGCTAAAGTCCTACCACTCTTAGATTATCCCCAGTTTACCCTAATTGAAGTTCAGGGCATTTGCAAACTTTGCTTTTTGGTATGTGGGTAGCTCCCTGGCTGGGAATCGAACCCAGGCCGCAGCGCTGACAGCGCCAGCGCCGAAGCCTTAAGCCACTACACCACCAGGGAACTCCCATTTGGAAACTTTAAATTCTTACATTCATAGTCTCTGGGATTACTATGTGACAGAAAGCTACTCACATTCATGATATATGAATGTTAGCAGTTTCTTTTTTCACGATAAACTTTTCCCTCTATGTTACCAAGTTCTTGAGGAACTTCTCAGTGTCACCTCTACATACCTGTTGGAATCTACAGTGTGAGTTGGCTAGGGTATGAGACTGATGGCTTGTTTGTATTTGTCATTTATGTGTCACTTTAGTGTTGTGGTAATCATGTTTTATGTACAGTAGATTCTGTTAACCAGAACTCAAGCAACAGACAAAATCTCAAGCAACTGACTAAATCTCAAGCAACCAGCAAAAAAAAAAAAAAAAAATTGTGCTAGTTGCTTGAGAGTGCCGGTTGCTTGAATTCTGCTTAACAGAGAGTCTATTTATATTTGTCCAGCATCTACCAGTCCCCATGGGGGCTGATTAACTGTGTGTCTACTTACTTTTTATTGTTGTGCAACCAAATGCCTGTGTTTAATATTTCTGCTCCAGAATGTATTTGGTACAAGGTGAATAATTATGAACATGGAAAAGAATTTACCAGCTTCCTGGATACTGTCATCAAGGCAGAGTGCTTCTTACAAGTAAGAGTCCACTTCTTACTAAAATTTAATTGGATATCCATTGGAAACCTTTTCTTTAGTGCTTGACAGCTTTTGCAAGTGATATTTGCTCAATTCAGAACTCATTACACATAGAGCCAAGTTGATGTTTGTCTTTTATACTGTTGGATTTGAAGAAAGAATTTGTTAGATTCTGCAAATAAGAGAGAATTGCCTGTGATTTTAGAGAACAAACTGAAGATGAATTGAATGTATTCAATTAATTGAATTAGCCAATAGGATTAATCTCGTAGTGTCACTACTTATGTTCTTAAAATCAGCAAACATTTTTTGAATGTAGAATGTGTTCCAGCCAGTTAATTGTTTGCCCTGGGTAACCCTGACTTGTACTTTCAGCTACATCTCAGGTATCAGCACTATCAAGAACCCTTTACAGAACGCTGCAGCATGGATTAGATGTTTGCTCTGTGTGCTCCCCTAACTCTCTGTGCATATGTGTATCGTGGCACTTTCAGCATCTGTTTCTCTACACATTTTGAGCTCTTAGTGGGTGGGAACCATGTCTGAATTTTGTTCGTTTACAGGTGTTCAGCTTGGTACCTGGTATAAAAGATGCTCAATAAATGTTTATTGGATAAATCGTAAGGATTTAGTGTGACACCCTTGACTTGGAGGTTGAGTATGGATGATGCTGGTGAGGATAAAGGGATGATTTAGATTGACTTTTTAGGTTTCCTGCTTGGGAGGATGATAACAGCATTCAGTGAGAAAGGGACTATGGGAGGAGCATGCTTGGAAGGAAAGATAAATTTGATTTAAATAATGCCTGGGAGACATCTAAGAGGTCATATCTAGTAGGCAGTTAGATAAGGGGTCAAGAGCTCAGGAATGAGAATTGGGCTAGAGATACAGATTTAGGACTCCTCATGATATAGATGGTGGTTTTAGCTATGTTATGGATGAGATTGTCCAGAGAATTCCTGATATGAGAAGATCTGGGTAGAGTCCTGGTGTGTACCACTACTTAAGTCTTGAGGTGGCAAAGGGAAAAGGGGAAGCCCTGGATCCTTACTTTAGTAGAAACATAAGCAGCCTAGACACGCAGGGCTCTCCAGATGAAGCTGTCCACAGTTTGAATTTGGTCTACCGCCTCTAATGAATTTCCAGCTTATTACATAACATTTTATGGACTGTTCCCAAGTGACTGCAAGTACTCTAAAACAACACAATTTTATTTATCTTTGAAAATATTTCATAACTTGACTTTTTACCTTCTTACCACTTGATGAAGTTTATGGTGTTTGAAAACTGTGTTGATGAAGATGGTAATATATCCAAATGTTAATCATCTGATCCTTTTTATGAGGAAGTCTGGTACCTAACAAAAGACTTTTTATTATATTAATGACAAAGTCTAAGAGTAAAACAACCGTAGCAGAGAATAAGCTGGTTGTTTAGAGAGCCATTAAGACTGAAGGGTTGGTTCTATATCAGGTTTGACTGTGGACTTGTGTTACAGGAAGGATTTTATTCCTGTGAAGCGTTCCTGTATAAGAGCCTTCCTCTTTGGGATGGCTTCTGTTGTCGGTCCCAGTTCCTCCAGCTTGTGAGCTGGATTCCTTTCAGTAGCTTCTCTGGTATGTATCATGAGAATTTGATGTAATCTGTAATTCAGTGTAATGTTAATAAAAAGGATTTTGAATACTCTTTTTTTTTTTATTCCTAGAGATAAAACCAGTTATTTTTGACCATCTAGCACAGCTCTTCTTTACATCGACCATTTATTTCAAGGTAAAAAAAGAAGAAAAACAAAACCATCTGGCTTCGATTCAGTCAGAAATGTTATTCTGTGGTCCGTGGTACATGATTCCAAACCCACATTATGTCAGTAGTTTTCTAACAGGATGCTCTTGGACCTGGCCTTGAGGCACTGCATCACTGAAATCAAAGTTAATGCATAGGGTTTTCCATTTTTATTTATTTTGGGGGGAGTTTTTCCATTTTTAAACATTTTGTTGCATACAGTTTTCCTAAACTGTTTCAACTTGTGCCAGATGATAAAGTGAATGAGCAGGTGGCAAATGAGTATTAATAAAATCAAACTGGGAAATTCTTAAGCATACTTTGATTGTTGCAGTTGATATTTTTGTAGATACACTTATTCATTTCATCAACATTTATTGAGCACCCACTATGTGCTAGATGCCCCTTTTTGGCACTGGGAATACAATAATAACCAAAGCAAACAAAATTCCCTGTGTCATTCATACTATATATTTACAATATAGGGTGTTTCCAAAAGATGGACCAGATTTGAAATTGCTTGCTTTGAAATTGAGTCCATCATTTTGAAACAGGCTGTATAGTCATTTTCTGCTAATAAAATTGTTCTAACCTTATATGACAAATTGTGTTACTATTTTGGGGCATTTTCCAAAAAGATCACTGTGGCTTCCAGGAGTTCTACCTGACTGATATTGAGAGCCACTTTCTTATAGAATGACTATTCCTATTCCAAAAGAATGACAAAATAAGAAATGTTACTTTTATAACTTTTTCACCTTAAATCACCTATTGGCCACATTTACAAGAAAAATATGTTGTCCTGGTAAAATATGTTCGACATAATCAAATGACATTTTATTAATTACCTATTGAGTTAACTTGGATTTGAGGTTTATTTATGTTATTTGTAACTTACTACTGGACTAGGCATATCCAGCCTGTGGCCCAGGACGGCTTTGAATGCAGCCCGACACATATTCTTAAAACATGATGAGATTTTTTTGTGACCTTTTTTAGCTCATCAGCTGTCATTAGTATGAGTGTATTTTATGTGTGACCCAAGATAATTCTTCTTCCTCCAGTGTGGCCCAAGGAAGCCAGAAGTTTGGACACTGTTGTACTAAACCAATATCATTCATATGACAATACACACCATTTCTCACAGCTAATACATTTTTATTTATTTATTTTTTGTACGTGGATAGTTCCCTGACTGGGAATCGAACCTAGGCCACAGCACTGACAGCGCCAGCGACAAAGCCTTAAGCCACTACACCACCAGGGAATTCCATAATACATTTTTAGTAACTTCATTTTACATCTTTTTATGATTCTCTTCTGATTTTTTAATTCACTTATTCCTTATTTCTTCCCTTATTCCACCAACCTAGAGAGCTGTTTATCTGTAAATATTAGGTTGAACCGTATGATATTGCCATTTTTATAGATCAGGGATGTTTGACAATTGGCAATTTCATACGGTCCAGCCTAATAAGTAATACACACCTCTACACACATACATACATTTATAGTTGCGAGTAGGAGTTGTGGGGAGAGGAAGGAAAATAGACAATGAGCCAAGGAGAGAACTCAGGGGAATACTCATTATTTAGGTTTCAGTTGGAAAGGAGAGTCTGTGAAGGGACCTTTTCAAGAAGTATGAAAATGTCATGTTATTAGCCAGTGTTAATCCAAAACATTTAATTTGTAAAAAGTGTAGAAAGAACCAGGAGGATGGTAGTGCCAAGGAGACAGAGACTACAGGGTATCAAGGAGTGAAGAAATAAGATTGCTATACATCACAGAAAGGTTCAGAAAGATACAAAAAATTTTCTTTTTGGAGTTGATAGTACAGAGGTTAAGATACCTTTGTGAACACTTTCAGTGGAGAGTGAGTATAGGAACCAGAATGAGACGTGAAGACACAACAGTGAGTATAAACTATGTTTTAAGAAGTTAGGCTGAAAACAGGTAGAGAGAGAGCAGTAGTGGTAGTTGGAATCAAGGGAAGGTTTTGGGGTTTTTGTTTTTGTTTTTGTTTGTTTTTGTCTCCAGAAGGAGAGAAACCTGAGCATGTTTATAGATAGAATGGAAGGAGGCAGTTGAGAGCAGGCACGGTTGAAAGTGGAGGAAGGGTCAGGGATAATTGCAGGTGGAGAAGGAAACATGAAGATAGGGTTTAAAACTAGGAAGAAGGATTTGCTTAAATGGGTGTTCCAGGGTTGGGGAGATACCACTTACTCTCTAAGACTGGGGACAGGGACATAGAGATAGGTGGACACACACACACACACACACACACACACACACACACATACATACCGTTGGAAGAAAGGGCAAGAAATTGCAATAGTTGGTGCTAAAAAATGTTGTATTTCTCAAAATAGGAAGTGTGTTATAGAGGATGGAACTACTTGGGGGTTCAGTGGGTATTACCTGCCTAGGACAGCCACTGAGAAAAACAGCAGACAACTGATTAAAGGCAAGTTAAAGGAGTATTAGGGTTCATTCAGGGCTCATATGAAGTTGGAGTAGTGCCAGTCTGATTAGTTGTGTGTTTTTCTTCAGCTCAGGGGTAGGAGCAGAGAAAGAAAGTTATGACATTGAATCATTTAGGGTTCTGCTGGTTGAATGGAGTGCAAGGGAGTTGTCAATGATTAACGATATGGTCTAGTCTAGATAGGGAGGTGGGGCCAGGAGACGGCTAAAAAGACTGGAAATTGACATTAAAAATGAAGGAGTCAAGGGATCGAATGTCTCTGAAGTTGGAAGAGCAAAAGTAACTAGTTAGAGCTGAAGGTGTGAGAAAGCTGGAAGAATAGGTCATAACAAAGAAAGGGTAATAGATTTTGGTGGCAGTTCATTTCAGACTCTGACAAACTTCAGTATGGTTGTGGGTGTGCGTAACGAAGGTGAGTGAAGGTGAAGGTTATTTGATTTGAGGTCAAGGAACTGAAGCTGAAGTATTGGATGGATCATCTTCATGGACACTAACATAACTCGGGTGCCGATGGCAGAACGTGAGGTGCACAGTGCTAAGATTCTCAGTGAATGTACATGAATTTTCAAGGAAGTAGACAGCAGAGATATAGAAAGAAAAGTAAGAGGTAGTGTAGTTGGATGGTGTAAACATCAAAGGAGAGGGTTTTTTACTTAAGGAAGAAGTAATATGGTTTGGAAATAGTGTTGAAGGTAGCATTTGTGTTGTGTGCACAAAAACCAAACAGGTAGTCAAATTCTTGAGAAAAACTGGCAAGCAGAGTGCAGTCTGAAATGGGAGTCTTTCATCTTAGCTTAACAAACTCAGCTAACATTACTGCTAATGAGCTGCTGTAGCTCACAAAATATTTGTAAATGTTCTTTTTAAAAGGCAGTGTTCTGTGGCACTTGATTAAATAGGAAGTCCATTTGATTTCTTTATAATACCTATTTAAAGCCAACTCCCTGCTTAAACAGAGATTTGTTTCTGAGTTTGTATTATATTTACTGTCTCAAAGATGGGACTTATATTCTGTTCCCATATTAGCACTAGGGTGGTGTTCAAGTTTTGAAGTGGGATAGGAAATGTATTCAGAGGAAACAGTGACCTAGCTGAGTGGTAAGGGAGAGCCAGCACATGATGAGAGTATGAAGACAGAAAAAACATACTTTGAAGAATGTGAAGATGTACGTTTAACTTACCATGAAATAGAGGTTCTAGAAACTGCAGTTGGAGGATTTGGGAAGGATAGAGTCAATGAAAAAGGAGAGAGAAGCACAAGAAAGAATACATGACTTAAGGGACTTTCATTCACACCTGAATGTGAGGTGTCAACTTCTTGTCTAGGTAAGAAACATAAGAAACATCCAAACGCGTAGAGAAATTTTATAGGAGTTTGTTAGAGCCAAACTGATGATGTGTGGGAAGCAAGATTGCAAATGTTCTGGAGAATGACAGTTTTGCAGTTTCTTTTATACATTTGAAATTAAGGTGGGAAGTAAGAAAGATTACATGAAGTCGATGGGGGTGGGGGGCGGGGAAAACAAGGTCCAAGCTAGTTAAGTTTATATGCTCCCTTGAGGGGTTGGGAAAAGAGGATCACTTTGGGCATTTCAAAGGTGTGTTAACTAGACACAGGGAACAATGCACAGACTTGGCTTAAAAACCTTTTCGGGCTTAAGAACCTTTTCGTTAAAGAAGTTACAGGCCTGGGGCTTGACTACCCACCATGACCTGCCCAGTTAGGGATTTCAGATCAGATTAATTCTGTGAGGTTACTTTTGCTCACTGAACTTGTACATATCTGCTTTTTTGTCCACATTCTAAAATGCATTAATTAAATTGTTTCTATGAAGTAGCAGTGTGCACCCTGTCACTGGAGATACTCTGATAATATCTAGGCCATTATTTATTGAGAGGATGTTTAAGAAAGCTTTCCTGTATTAGGTTTTGGGATGGCAAGGATTGCTTTCAAATTTATTTATCCTCATGAATGCCCCAAGCACACTTCTGTCAGGACTGTTTTTTGCATGTCAATGAGGCCCTGGAAAATCAAGTCCTGAGAAAGGGAAGACTAGAATTGTTTGTTTTCTGCAGTCACAGAAGACAAGGATAAATTTTATGACCATCAACAAAAGAGTCAACTGTAGGTATGACTACAAGGTGAAAAGGGTGGACAACTCTTTATCTGTAGCAACTTTGAAGGATCTCTGAGCAGAGACAATAGGGGCTGGGTGATGCTGTATGTAATTTAGAGAAGCAGCAGTCTGTTCAGGGGCTGATAAGCTGGGGTCAGTGCTGCAGAGAAAATGGCAAAATGAACTTGTACTTGCATTCATCTGCCTCCTGGAGACTGATCAGGTTGGAGCAGCAGCCGCTGGGTTCTGAATTGAATGAGCTCATCTCCTTGGTCCCTTCCCCTTTGAAGCCTCTGGTTTAGTTTGTTCTCAACGTTGTGGTGAGTCTGAATGATTTTACGAGTCATTTATTTTTTTCTGTTTTCTCCCCTCAGTGTAGTGTTATTGAGAGCCTGAAAGAGCTGCTGCAGAATTGGCTGTTGTGCCTTTCTATGGACATCCACAGGAAAATGGTGCCTGACAACCCTGTGTGAGTTATCTTACAAACCCCCATAAGAGGTGATCTGTATAAAAAACGTTTGCATATGGAGTTTAATACTGTGACTTGAGACCTAGTCATTTTATGGAAATACTTAGTTGTGCTTTCCTGAAAGATTTTTTTTGTTTCTTTTCACTCTCCTTCTCCATGATCATGTGAAAAAAGTTTATTTTTCAAGCTCTGTTACATACATTGCAAAGCAAAGCCTAAGCACCTAAATGACTTGAAAGGGTTAATATAGCAAAACATTGGAGAGCTGACTTTACAACTTTGGCTTCCATTTGGTTTTGCTCACTTTATTAAACATTTTATTTTTCTTTGATTTTATATTTGGATTTTATTTTATTATTATTGTTAGACTTATTGAGGTGACATTGGTTAACAAGAATTGCATAGATTCCAGGTGTATAGTACTACAGTGCAATGTCTGTGTATTACGTTATGTGTATAAAGTCATTTTTGATGATGGCTAGGAAAACCTGTGATTTTCCAGTACAGTTTTTTTTTTTATTTTTCTCTGATATATTTCAGTTGTATATATTAATTTATTTTCACTTTAGAATGAAAAAAGGGCCCTGAATTTCCATTATGTTGATTATTGTTAAATGTATGCTTCTCCCTCAAAGTGAAAGTAAAACACTAAATTTCAAGGAATTGCCTAATCAGGTTGTTTTGACTCTACTTAAAATCTTTGGATTCTTTTATATTCTGTTATATTCTTTTATATTCAGCCACAGTATTTTAACATTAATTTTTTTTAAATTTTGTATTATAGAAAATTATAGACATAATCAAAAGTAGAGAAAATAGTATGATGTTACCCCCATGTACACATTATCCAGCTTCAACAGTTATCAACTCATGGTTCACTTTTTTTCACCTATAACACCTCTCACTTTCCTCCTCTCTAGTAGATTTTTAAAAGGAAAACCCAGACATCATTTCAACTGTTGGAAAATAATACCAGTCTAACACCTAAAATAATAGTTCTTAATGTCTTCAAATATCTATCTAAACAGTGTTCAAATTCCCTATGTTATCAGTCACATTCTTTATAAGATAAAGGTCCCTTAGCTTCAGTTGCAGATAGCTAGCCGATAGTTAGCATGGTTAAAAGCTTAGCCCAGACCTATTTTCTGTATGTTTTTATCCCTATAGTGACCTTCTACTTTGATAGGAGAATGGAGACTAGAAGCTTTTTGGAAGTAGCTTGGAAAATTGTTTTCATTCTTCATATTCATTACTTCATTGCTCCCATATATCATGTATATCTGATCACTTTTAGTAGGAAATAGAGCATTTGTGGGTAGTGAAAGCAACTGGTAAAGCTGTGCTTCTCAAAGTTTGGTCCCTGGACCAGCAGCATGAGCATCCCCTGAGAACTTGTTACAGAGGCAAATTCTCAGGCTCTACCTTAGATCTACTGAAGTAAACTCTAGAGGTAGGGCCCAGTAATCTGTGTTTTAACAAATGCTGCTGTAATTTTGGTGCAAGCTAAAGTTTATGAACCACTGTCATAAGGAAATTCCATTTAAATGCTTAACCTTTTCAGACACCCCAACTCTATTAAGGAAAGTATGTTTGCATTATAATCTTCAGCTGATTTACAAGGTGCTTTACAATTTATATTTTCTTTCCAAAAAGGCTGGGTTTTTTTTGTTTGTTTTAAATCAGTGTCATACATTTTAGGAGGACATTTAAAAAGGAGGTCTGCTTTCTAATGTTCTTAAATATTAAATGGACATAAAATGTAGATAACTTTGCTTATCATAGTGCTACTTGTCATCATATAATATATCTCTTATAAGTTCTCAGTAATTCCTTTTATTCTTGGGATACAGGTGTAATGTCATGTCTCCATCATATGACCATATGCCACAGGACTGTCAGAGAGGGAGTAAATTATAGTTGTAAATCACAAGGAGCAAAGGTGGACAACCATTCTCAGCAGCGATTCTCCGGGGGTCATTTTTGGTTGGCACAGTAACTAGGAAGAGGGTGCTCTCATCATTAGGAGGTAGGAGCCAGAGATATTAAACATGCTGCAGTGGGTGGGGAGTAGGAGGCCATCCTGAACAGCAAATTGTTTCATCCAAATGCCAGCAGTGTCCTGTGGAGAAGCACTTCAGGGGATGCTGTTCTGAGCAGTCACCAGTGTTCACATTATCTCAGACACATTTAGCAAGTGCTGCCAAAAATCATCGGTAAAATATATTTCTGCAAATGGCCAGCTGACTATATGGATGGCCGCCTATTTGAATGGTCTCCTAATCTTTTCCTGCTTGCTCTGGCACTGAACTGGTGGTAGCAAATGGTAGAGTCATTATCATCTATTCCTTTTTCTTGTGCGTAATGATGGTTGGCTACCTAAATCGTCAGATAAAGGCATGAAATCACATTTCTAGGTCTTTTCCTAATCCACTCAACAGTGACTTGAATCAAGGACAGCAATGAGTAGATGGATAAATTGAACCAGTTATACCCATGGTATAAAGAGGTGCAGTTCACTGATTAGGGAAGAATATAAAATTATCCAAGAATGGTTTTTACTAAAAAAAAGTGAAAGATGCCAAAAATTGTACTTTCAGTTTAGGATTGAATTGGATTCCAGTTAAATTACAGTGAAAATATTTTTAACAGCATTTTAGCTCAAGAATTCAGGCAAAACCAGGTTTTGATTTGTGTACTTAGAAACTAACTTTTTGACTGCTCTGGTCCCTGGGCACTGGATATCATATTATCTAAAGTCTTTTTGAAGCTTAATCCTTTATTTCCCTGGTATTTACTAGTAGCGTAACATTGCTGCAGATGTTCTATGAATTGATCTTAATGGTTCCTTAGAGGGGCTGTGTAGTTTTATGATTAATTACTGGTTAAAAAAAAAAAGTGAATTTTACATTAGGGTACTGATCATTTACTGAAACCCTTAACGGCTTTTGCTGTATATTCTCCAGCTTTACCTTGGAAATTGTGATGACTTCTGCTAATATGGATCTGATTATCATGGTTTCTTATTGCAGAGAGACAACCTTCAGTGGATCCATGAACTCTGTGTCCAGACTGATTCACTATGTAGGGTGGCTGGCCACTAATGCAATGCGCTTGGAAAGCAACAGTACTTTCTTGCTGCACTTTGTTTTGGATTTCTATGAAAAGGTACTATACATCCCATTTACCCTATTTAGATTTTTGTGACGGCTTTCTGGATTACTGGTCTGTTACTTAAATTTTATTTACAGTCATTAACTTGGGGTATGACCTTAATAGCACAATTAAAATAAGCTACCTATTTGGAAGTTCATGATTTGTATTCTTGCCTGAATAACTGGCTTTCATAAAACAAAGTGGAAAAACAAATGCTTTTTCTGAAAAGTCCGGGTACCACTTTAATAGATACTCTCCTAAATAATGCTGGCCTTAGACAGAAGCCTGTCTCTTGCATCTCTTTGTGCTCATCCCCAACCCCTGGCAGAAATCTGAAAGTACCTTCAGCTCTCTGCTCCACCTTTCAGCTCCCTTATTTCTCCCAGTATCTGTGATTCTGGTCCTGTTTGATTGTTTTATAGTATTTGACCCAGACGGCACTATTATCCTGGAAGTAGCCACTAGTCTCAGTTTGTCTGGCTTCCTCTCTTGCCGCATACCTCACTGTCTTGTGTTTCATTTGCTTAGAAGCATGCTCCTTTGTTTTCCAGGATGACAGCTAGCTAATAAATACGATACATCATGATTTCTGGGACTAAGGAGAAAGAAATGGCTCCCTTCCCCTTCCTTCCCAAATCCAAGATCTCTCCCCATAACAAAGGAAAGATTTCAGCAATCTTCTTAAAATAATCCTCTGTGAAAAGGTTGATGCGGGTTAGGTATTTATTTATTTATTTATTTTGGGTGAAGTACCATTTTTAAGCAGGCTTGTGGCTACCTATTCTATTTATGAATCAGGCATGCTCCAGCCTAATGTTATATTATTGCTTATTCTCTACTGATGATTCTTTGGGTGAGCTTGGTTGAAGGGTTCTGGGCAGTAATCCATACACTGATGTTATCATTCTTCCCGAAAGGTGTGTGACATCTATATAAATTACAACCTTCCATTAGTGGTGGTGTTTCCTCCTGGGGTCTTCTATCTCGCACTCTTCAGTCTGGATGCCAGTGTCCTCAACCAGCTCTGTTACATTATGCACAGGTACAAAGCCTTTTTACTGTTTTAGGAATTAGTACATCATAACTTTATCTTCATTTTCAACTGCAATTATAATTTATAAATGCACTATAATAAATTTATTATACATAATACAATAAAATGTTAAATACAATGAAATTATTACTCGTTTTCTGTCAGGGCCTATGCAAGTAGGAAACTTGCCTTTCTTTTGGGAATGACCTTTCAGTATGAGGTTATTTTAACTTTTTTTTTTTTTTTTGTATGTCACTATGGGGAGATAGATTTTTTAAATTCATAGTTAAGACTCTTGTGCCGTAGAAATGCTGCACTCAGCATTGTTAATTCTCATTGCTGTGTCTTGAAAAAAAAATTAGTCATTTACTGAAAACTGGTTTAGGTCTATGTAGCTCCTCTGGTGAAAAGAACATTTTCTGGGAAATTAGGGGATATTGCCAATTACATCAAACTGTAAGTATTATTTCTTATTCCTTCTACTTCTTTCACTATGGACTGAAGTGACTCTTTTTAGTCCATAAGTGTAGACTCTTTGCCATAACTTGCAGGACTATGCCAAGGTTAAAATGTTTAAAAACTAAGTAGGTAATAGTTTTGAGACAAGAAAAGAAGATTACATTTTTAAATTTCCTCTTTATCCTTTTTACTGCACTTTTTTCCACATTAAGCAAGTGTGTTCTATATTAGATTTTGAGCGTCTATTAATTTTTAATAGTGAAACTTTTTTATTTTTTCTTTTTTATTGAAGTATAAGTTAAATACAGTCTTAAATGTACAACTAAATATGTGAACCGCTAATGATTAAAAACCTTAACTATACAACTGGCTACTTAGGTTATGTGCACATCTGCATGTATTTGCATTTAAAATGTAGTCTTTTATTTATGTTTACATTTCATAGGTATTTAATGTTAAACATTCATTCTATTTGCTCTCCCATTTAGATACCGTAAAAATTTAACAGCCGCAAAGAAAAATGAGTTGGCTCTAAAGGTACGAATGGTAAACCTCTGTGTTAAGTCCCATGGTTTAAAAATTGAGTATAGATATTTATGATCTCTTGGGAATGAGAAGGCAAGGAAGCATAGGTAATAATGACATTTTTTTTTCTTTCCCAATAGACAAAATCAGAGTTCATATTCAGCAGCAGGACTTATCAAGAATACAATCACTATTTGACAGCCATGGTTGGTTGCCTGTGGACATCTAAACCCTTCCAGAAAGGATCATATATTGACCCTGAAGTCTTTAAAAATATTGGAGTGGCGAAGTATAAAAATAGTTTAAATTTGATCCATCACCCTGCTCTATTGGGTTATGCTGTTTCCTTTTTGCTAGAGGTAAGGGTATTTAAAGGACTTTTAGCTTTTATACAAGAATAACTATGATAGCTGAAATAGGAAATTTAGTGTGTCTGAATTGCAAAACATGTGTTTAGTCATTCCCTTTTGAGTACCAGCTACATTTTGGACATTGTGGTAGGCCCTGGGGACTCAGTTAACTTAAGTAAGTCTCTGCCCTCCCAAGAACTTGAACTTGTGGCAGAGACAGACTTATAAACATTGCTACAATATGGTGTGACAAAGTGAGGAAAGGTATGTAGTTGCGAGAAAGGTGAGGGAGTGATATTAAGTTCTGCTTGAGTAGAGGTGGTACCCGGTAAGAAAGGCTGCAGAGAAGTGGAAGCTCTCATAAAATCCTTCTAGACAAGATAGAAAATATAGGCTGGGTAATATTATAACTAAAGTTGGAGTCTTAGCCTAAGACTGTTGATTATTTAATAGATTGATGCCAGTATACAGGAGGGGTTGGGTGGGGGTCTTCTTAGGACTTTGTCGCCAGCCCTGTCATTTTCAGCATTATTAGTGACTTGAGGAAGAACTCAAATGGTGTGCTTATTAAATGTGTGGATGGCACAACAGGATGAGATTGCAAATACATTGATAGATTTCAGATTGAGAATTCCCTTAACAGACTGGAATGGAGAAATCTTACAAAATGGGGAAAATGTACAGAATGGGGGAGAAATTCACTGAATAAATGTGTATTGTATGCATGCAGTGAACTAGAAACTTGGGCAAAACACATCTGTGTGTTGCCCTCAGAGCTTACAGTTTAATCAGGAAGCTAGTCATTAAACAGACATCTTAGAATGAAGAATGAAAAGTAACAGAGGGTGGTGAAAAACGTACAAGGGTGCTAACCCAGTTCAGGCTTTACAGAAGTGATGCTAATTGGGGTTTTGAAGGATGAGCATGAGCTTGCCAAGACAGGAGCAGTATTTGAGGAAGAATGCCTATAGAGGAGGGGACAGCAAACTTTTTCTGTAGAGGGCCAGATTCTAAGTATTTTAGGCTTTGCAGGCCTTCTGGTCTCTACGAAGACTACTCACTCAACCTTGCCATCGTAGCATGAAGGCAGCCCTAGACAGTGGCTAAACAAAGGGCCATAGGTATATTCCAGTAGAAGCTTCTTTACAGAAATGCCCATTGTGCTGGATGTGCACTGTGGGCTGTGGTGTGCTGACCCCTGTGTTAGAGTGTGCCATGTTGGAGGAACTTAAGAAGGGCTTGAGCAGGGATTCTACCCTGACTGAGCAGCAGCAGTACCAAGGGCACCTTTCCAAATTATGCATCCTTGCTTGGTCCCATCCTGAGATTCTGATTTAATAATTCTAGGGTGACATCCAGGATCTGCTTTTTAAAATTATTATTATTATTATTTTGGTTGGTTCCCTGAGCAGGGATTGAACCCAGGCTGTGGCAGTGAAAGTGCCAAAGCCTAGCCACTACACCATCAGGGAACCCCCTTTTTAAAACATTTTTTTTTGGTTGAGGATCTGCTTTTTTAATATAATTATTCTGATCAACAAGGGTTGAGAGCCACTGGGCTAGACTATATAGCATGTTAGGAGATGGTGAAAAAAGTAATATGTGGCCTGCAAAAACATATAGATTGATTTCAATATTTGAATAAAAATGACATTTTGAAGTACATAGAGAAATTTCAGAGGCCATATAGTTTAGTGATTTTCTGGTATTTCTTCCTCTGTTTCTCTTTTCTTGCCTTCGTAATAATATGCCCGCGTTATCATGTAATATATAATGAGACTACAGCTTGAAATCTGATGTAATCTTGTTCATTTTGCCTGGACTAAATCCTGTTTTTCTTTTTGATTTAGTTTGACCCAAATGCTAAACTATAGAAATCTCATTTCTGTCCTCATCTTTTTTTTTTTTTTTTTTTTGGTTGGATGCATACTATAATTATACGTTTTAATCACAGCCATTTTCAGAGTTGAAAGACAAAAGAATAAGGATGAAAGCACATTTAGCATCCCTAATGCTTTGATATACCTAGAGGAGACTTGAGTATTTGATTGATTTAACACAAGAACCATATCTAAAAGCTCTTGTAGAAACAGGAGATTTTTTTAAAACCAAAGATAACATGTAAACTAAATTGCTTTTTATTTTTTACTTTTTGCATAGATGTTAGTATTCATTTTTCTGGGACAAATATCCAAAAGTGCAGTTGTTGGATCATATGGTAGTTGCATGTTAAGTTTTATAAGAAACTGCCAGAATGTTTCCAGAGTGACTGTACTATTTTACATTCCCACTGGCAATGTATGAGTGATCCAGTTTCTCTTCATGCTTGCCAGCATTTGATATCATTACTATTTTTTATTTTAGCCCTTCTCATAGGTGATATAGTAATATCTCATTGTAGTTTTAATTTTCATTTCTCTAGTGGCAAATTATGTTTAACATCTTTTCATGTGTCATCAATTTATCCTCTTTGGTGGCATACAAACGGCAAGACTTATTTTCCATTTACATATCTTCTGGTGAAATATCTTTCCATCTTTTGCCTGTTTTCTAATTGTTGTTACTGTTGATAATATTGTTTTTAAAAGATTTTTATTAAAATAGAGCTAACACACAATATATTAGTTTCAGGTATACACCGTAGTTATTCAACATTTATATACCTAAAGAAGTGATCACCATGATAAGTCAGTCCAGCAACCAATCTGACAATGTACCCCACTATCACAATACTATTGACTATCACAATATTAATTTCTTTATTTCCTATGCTGAACATTCCGTCCCCATGACTGACTAGTTTTATACCTGGAAATTTGAACTTCTTATTTCTCTTCAACTTTCCCCTCCTTTTAAATTTTGCAATTATACTTGACATTCACTATTATTTCACATTAGTTTCAGGTGTACAGCATAGTGGTTAGACATTTATACAATTTAGGAAGTTATCCCCCTGACTAGTCTAGTACCCACCTGACACCATACATAGTTATTACCATGCTATTCACATATATTCCCTATACTTTACTTTACATCCCCACGACTGTTTTGTAACTACCAATTTGTACTCTTAATCCCTTTACCTTTTTTCACCCTCAATTCCCCTCCCACCTATCAGCCCGTTAGATCTAGCCACCCATCTGACACCATTCATAGTTATTACAGTGTTATTGACTGTATTCCTTATGCTGCACCCTGCATCCCCATGACTACTGTGTTAAACTACCAATTTGTACTTCTTAATCTCTTCCCCCTTTTAACCCACTCCCCCAACCCTCCTCCCATCTGGCAACCATCAGAATGTTCTCTGTATCTATGAAAATGCAGCATATGTAAGGGTCTTGTTTTCTTATCCATTGAGCCACCCTGTCTTTTAATTGGAGAATTTAATCCATATACATTGAAAGTAATTGTTGATAGCTGTGTAGTTACTGCCATTTTTTTTTTTCACATTTTTGATCTTTTCTTTTTCCAGCTTAACAAGTCCCTCTTAAGAGTCCTTGTAATACTGGTTTGGTGGCAATGAACTCCTGTAGCTTTTTCTTTTCTGGGAAGCTCTTTATCTGTCCTTCAGTTTTGAATGCTAGCCTCTTTGGGTTCATCTTATTTGGGACTCTGTACTTCTTGGGCTTGTATATTTATTTCCTTCACCAGGTTAGGGATAGTTTCTGTCATTATTTCTTCGAATAGGTGTGTACAGCCCTGACCCCCCTGCCACATTCTCTAGGAAGGAGCAGGTCATGGCTCACATGCCCCCAACACTCGCTGTTCTTAGGGAATTTTAGATTTTCTTGAGTAAATATTTTTATGTTTGCCGTATGCCCTTAGGACAATTTCCAGAGACATTAAATACTAGATTTTTAAAAACTTTTTGCTAGTTTTGCCCATTGTGCTGGGGTGTGGGTCCCCAGAATTCCTCATGATCTCATTCTAGAAGTAGAACTCCATGTGGATACATTTTATGATGAAACAGCCACTCTCAGTTTCTTAATTATCTGTCCACAGACATACTGTATATTTCTTTGTAAACAATCTTTTTCAACACTACACTATACATATTTTTCTGCCTCTTGATTTTTTGACTTACTATCTTGGCTTTTGTTTTATATTTTTACATGAAGCACTGCCTCATTCTTTTTGATGTCTGTAGTATTTCATTGTATGGATCTGACATAAGTTAAACATAATTTATAAGTTAAGCATTTAAATTATTTCTAATCTTACTATTAAATTATACTCTAATGAATGTTTTTGAACTATATGCATCATTTTAAACCTATGCAAGTGTGTCCATTGGATAAAATTGCTCCAAGTAGAATTGCTTTCAAAAGGGTATATCCATTTAATTTTGTTAGGTATTGTCAAATTGCTTTCAGTAAAGGTTATACCAATTTACATTATCGCTAACAATGAGTGGGCGTGCATTTTTCCATAGTCTGTCAACACAGTTTCATCCAATTCGTATTTGGAAACGCATGTAATGAATCATAGAGTAGAATTGATTTTCATGAGTCAGTTCTTTTGTTCCCTAGATTACGTGTGTGTGTGTGTGTGTCTTAGTTATAAGAGTCGATGTCTAAAACAGTAAATGTTATCCACTTGGACATAGGTAAGAAAAACTGTTTTGGAGGATCAAGAGTTGATGTATTATTTTAAAATCAGAAGATGGTTTTTAAAATGTTTAAGGAAGGTTGGTTCTGGAAGGTTAAATTCTAGTGGCATAGAGCACATTTGGCCAAAGGTTCAGCTGTCATTTTTTTAAATTGATGATGTTTCTATATGGTTCTGAAGATACTAGGCAGGCATTAATGCCAGTTTTTCTTTTAAAAGGGTGCCTTTTGAGCCCTGATTATCACCAACTAATGACTCACTGTCAAAGTAGCTTTTGAGGTGGTAAAAATAACCTCTGATACCATGTTAGTATGATTTAATTTTGACAGTTCCATTTTACTGAATTATCTCATTGTAAATAATTTTAAAATAACCAGGCTTTTAGAAATAATTCAGTAAATTTAATTTGGCCAGTCAATTCTCAGTGCTAAGAGCTCAGCTCGCGTAATAAGTTGAAATATTTTGAACATTTGTAGAGCTTACATTTCAGGAAATTCTGAAGCTCTAGGTTTTCCTATCACAAATTACTTTTGATTTAATAGATAGTTGTTTCTTTGTTTATTCATTAACCAAATATTTATTTAGTGTCTATGTGCTCCTGGCACTGGGAATACAGTGCTTAGGAAGATAGATATCATCTCTGCCCAAGTGGAGTTTATATGCTAATGAAAATAAACACTAAACAAGTAATAAAATAAGTAGACATAATTTTAAATTTTGGGAAAGGCTATAAAGCACATAAACAGGGTGGGATGAGAGAGAGTGACGAGAGTGGTCAGGGATGGGTGTGCATGAAGGCCTTTTTTGCAGAGGTGACATTTGATCTGAAGTGTCTTCTAAAAGATGAGAGTAAGCCATCCTTGGGAATAGCTGGACCAGTGTTCCAGGCAGTGAGAATAGTACAGCAGCTCAGGGGATTCAAGGGGAAAGGAAAGGTTTGACTTAATGATTAAGGACCAAGAGGGAGAATGGAATGAAGTAAGATTGAGGAGATGCAGGGGCCGTCTGTCTTCCAAGTCTATGAGGAGTGCCATGAAAAGATTTTAAAACACTGTTGTGGTGTAGTCTGAGTTGATGTTCAATAGAGAGCACTTTGGCTTTTCCATGGAGGATAGAGTTATAAAAGGAAGCTCAAGTGGAAGTAGGGACACCAGCAAAGACGCTATTGGTGGAATCTAGATAAGAATTGATAGTGATTTGAATTCAAGTGCTGAGAGTAGACATGGATGGAAGTGGACTGATTTGAGATGTATTACAGAGGTAGAACAGACAGGACTTGATGGTAGCTTGATTAGAAGTGGGAATGAGAAAAAGAAGAGGACTTTTGAGGTTTTTGAACTGAGCAACTAGGTTGATGGTGGTTCCATGTATTAATAAGAAGAATACCGATGAAAGAACAGGAGAGGCTATTTTGGTGTTTTGGGAAGGCAAGTTGAGAATTAATTTCTGGTTTGACTTAATTAAGTTTGAGATGCCTGTTAGATAATCCAAGAAATGTATGTAGGCTGTTGGAAATGGGGCTTGGAGCTCAGGAGAGAGGCTGGAATTAGAGAAATAAATATGTAATTCATCAGCATGGACTATATTTCATCAGTTCTGAAAACACACTGTTTTTGCCATTTTTAACTTCTCAGAGATCAGGTTGCATCTTCTGATTGATATCAGTTAGGCAGCAATCATGATATAGTTGTCATTTGCTGTTTCTGAGTGTGCACAGGCAGATTACTGGATTCAGACTTTGCAGAATGGATGTCAGCAGCCTGGAGGAAATTTTTGGAAATGATATTGGAGCAGTGTTTTAAGTCTCAGAAACCACATGACTTAGAGGAAAAGGGGAGGGAAGCAGTGACCCATACATGTTATGGACTTTTCTTGAAACAGGAGCCAAAAGGAGATTAGTTTTATGTAGCTGGCACCCCAGCAGCAGTAGCTTTTAGTTCTTTTAAGAAATGCTGCATCAGCAATACTGGCACAGAGGTTGCTGCCGTGTGAACAAACCTAAATTCCCTATCTCTTGAGAAGAAAAGTAATTAAGAAGAGTTGGACTCTGAATGTGAAGTTTTAGAAATAATTTTACTACTTACTGTTGTATATATTTACCATTTCATGTTTATAAAAAATGATATATGATCAAAATATGCCTACATCTAAACTTTCAATCATAAAATAAAAAAAAAATTCTAGGTATTGAGAAGGCATTGTGTTATATATAGTTTAATAAGCAGAACTTTTTTCTTAGTGATGAATAAAAAATATTGTTTGTTAGAATTGATAGCTTTGCAGTGAAATACAATAGGTGATAGTTAAGGCTAGAGGGAAAAATGGGGTCACTTAGGCCTGAATTTTCATAAAGAATTACAGCGTTTTATAGTTACTTTGTACATAAACTACCTCACCAGACTTCCTCCTTGTCTTTCAAGACTTAATTTGGGTGTCTTATTCCTCTGAAAAGCCTTCTCTCTGATACCTTCCATCGACCACCCAGTGGCTGAACACAATTTTTAAAAAATGAGGCCATACATTAGCAAAATGGTGCTCAGTTTATCCACTGTGGTTTTATTTTCCTTCTGTTTGTGCTAATAGGGAGAAATGAGGAAGGTTATAGTGGGTGTTGATTCAAAAGGAATTCAGGAGTGATGGTAGCAATAGAATGTAGTAAATGAATCAGATAGTAAAGAGCCATCTTAATTTTCTGGTAATTTTTGCTAACCAAATATTTCTCTCCTCATGTGGACACACTTTCTTTTTTTGTTTTGTTTTAAGGAACGTCCAGAAGACAGGACAGTCATCATGAGCTCTATTCGGGTAAATAAATTTATTTTATCTTGTTCAGAGATTTCAGTACAGTTTCATATCATCAAAAGAATGTATACCTTCACTTTTTCCCAGATGTTAAGTCTGCTGTCTCCACAAAGCCAAAGTGAAATGTTCTGAATTCATTCCAGTGACTTCTGTGTGAATTTATGGGCACATACCCTCTACAGTGTTCTCTAAAGATACAACTATTCATAGTTTGATTCTTGTTGTTGTTTTACTTTATAGTACAGTGGCATGTATCCAGTGTGACTATAATAAGGTTGATTTGACAAAAGCAAACACAATTGTCTCATTATTATAGAAACTGCTGTGTACATCTTTAACATAGGCAGCATTAATGCCTGTTCCTGTGTTATCCATTCCACATGTGAAATTCCTAGAGAGTGAGAGTGATGACCCATTTCCATTTCACAGTATTTACTCAGCTGAACAGCTAAAAAATTTTTTGCCAGTATAGTAAAAGGAATGTTTAGCCCTTAAACTTTAGGTACTTTCTAGTTTAAACGTTACTTAGTGACCGAGTTCCAGTTATGATCCTGATCCTCTGAGCTAACTCTTGGTGTGTGCATCCAGGATGCTGAGAACTTGTCCTACGCAAAGAAGAGGTAGAGAATAAGCATAGTAAATATTTGATAAGTAATTTTCCCCTCTTTGTGCCTACAGGGAAAGAAATGGAACTTGTATTTGGACTATTTATTTTCAGAGGGGTTACAAGGCTTGAAACTTTTCATAAGAAGTAGCATCCATCGTTCTTCTGTCCCCTGATCAGAGAGCATAAAACCCCATGATCAACATGAAATGCTGCTGATAGAAACAAACTGAGTATACTGGACTAAATTCTTTCCTTGTTGCTAGAGAGGCCAAGTGGCTCAACTTGAATTTCCATATTCTTTTCACCAACAGACCGACATCCTCAGGGATGCTTGGGCTAGACATCTGTTCTATGGCTCAGGAGAGCTTTGATATGGCTAACTTTGTTTTTTAGGACCTAGTCTTGAGCATTACTAGTGAAAAATGATTTCCTCACCAAGCTCTCCCTCTCACCAAATTTATATATAAAGAGATACATCATTATGTGGTGGGAATTTTCACATTATTGTGCATTGTAAGCTGCCTTGATGGAATAGAGCAGATAATACAGTGGCCGTTAAGCCACAGACATATTCATGCAAAATACTCGGCTGCCTCCATGAAACTTCTTTGAATATTGCCATTTTTCTTACCGTGAACAACTGTGCCAACACTTACTTATCCATTTTCTTTTTTCTTTTTTTTTCAGAATCCATTTTTTAATTCTAAAAGCTAGCTTTAGAAGCCTTGGCCTTCACTGGTAGCAATCTGATGAGAGAAGGAAGGGGAGAGAATTGTGGGATAATCAAGACGTACGATTTTATTACTGGTTTGATTTCATGAAACTGCTCTATTTTGTCTGTGTATATGTATATATCCCATTTTAAGTCTTCGATACAAATTAATTGCAACTTTATTTTCAATGATAATTCTGAAGCTTTAAAAATTTATAATAGCTAAAATATCTTGCTGAAAATTTACTATAAAATTTTGCATGTTACTGAATAACTCCCCCTTTTAATAAAATTCATATCGTTTGAGAAAAATCAAGCTGAACTTTTGTTTTTAAGAGCACATTCCTGTGGGGGTTTTTTCTTTCAAAGCAAAACAAAACCCTAAACTATGTTACTGAATACTGTTCAGAATAGAATCTCATTTATTTGTTCATTTTTGAATTCAGTACGTATCTATGTGCCGTAATATAATACATATTTATGAGCTTGCTATGTGCTAAGTATTCTGAGTGCTGATTATACAGCTGTGACCAATACAAAGTATCTGCTTTGTGGAGTTTACTATATCCCACTGGAAAAGACAGACAATAAAAATATAAATAAAAATACAATATCAGGTGCTATAAAGATAGAGCAAGAAGCAGACATAGATTGTTGAGAGGATTGCTATTTTAGATAAGGTGGTTAAAGAAGGCCTATTTGAATTGATGACATATGCAAATGCCCTAATGAAATAAGTGTATGAACCATGTGACTATTTGAGGAAAGGGCATTCTGGAAGGAGGTTAAAGGCAAGTGAAAAAACTTAAAAGTGTTAACTTACTTGGCTGGTTTGAGGAATAGCAGAGAGGCCAGTAAGGTTACAACATAGTGATTAAGGGAGAAGAATGGTAAGACATGAAACGGAAGAAAGCCAGAGAATAGTTTACGAAGGCCCCTCTAGCTCAGTATGCAAATGTAATTAATGGGAAGCCATTAGAAACATTGATAGCAGAGGAGTGACACAATTTGACTTAACTAGATGGAGCTTCAGTGTGAAGGTCAGACTGAAGAGGATTCAGGGTGAGAAAAGAGAGATCCGTTAGGTTAAAACAGTGTTCAAGCCAGAGTCTTAGACTAGTGTGCTTGTTGGGGGTGGGGGAAATGGTTAGATATTGGATTCAGTACCTACTTTAATAGTAGAGAAGACAGCATTTGCTGATAACTTGGACACAGGAGCGGGAAAGACAGGGGTAAAGGGTGGCTCCTGAGTTTTTGACTGAGCTTCTGGGTGAATTCTGAGATGCAGAGATGAGGCATATTGTAAGAGGAACAGATTTGGAAGAGTATGATATCAGGAGGCTGTGTTGGCCACGTTAGGTTGGAGATGCTGAGTAGGCAGGTGGTTATCCAAGAGTAGAGTTCATGGTGCAAGCTGGGACTGGCAAAATTAATTTGGGAGTCATCAGTCAATAACCATAGAATTGGATGAGATCACTTAGTGCAGCTAGGAAAGAGAAGGTGGCAAAAGGCAGCCCTGGGGGGTGTCAATGTTAGGAGGTAGAAAAGAAAGAGAAGGAACCAGAAAATGACTAAGAAGGACCCTCCAGTGAGCTACTAATAGAAGAAAAGTCAGGAAGCTGCTGTGCTGGCAGCCAAGTGAAGAAAGCATTTCAAAATGGAGTATTTAATGGTGTGGAATGTTGTTGATGTACTTGTTAAAAAAAGGAAGCTTCAACTGTTTCGAAGTAAATGTGGTGGCTTCCCTGATGGGTAACCTCATATAGGGAGTTCACTTTTGTTTTTAAGTTAGTACTCAAAATAACTTTCCATACTGTTTTTCAGAACATGGTGTGTTAATATCTAAGATAACGTCAAACTTCCATTTGTGAGAAGGGATTTTATTATTTAACCCCTAACAATCTTCAGATTATTGAAGAAACTTTTCTAAAGTGTATGTTCTAGAAGAAAAAAAATTCCTTTAGTTTGCCATTTTTTTCAATAATTATTCCCTGGGTACTTTTTTTTTTCTAATTTTTCTTGATCAATTTAACTCACTTGAGATTAGATACACGTCAATACAAATAAGCCAAACCTAGTCATATGAAAACTCTTTTTGAAAGACTCTTCATGGCAAAGTAAAACAAGATTTATATAAAAATAGCTAATTTGCTTCCGTGGAAAAGATGTCCAGAAAAAAATAGAAAAGAAAATTTGATTTATTATTCCAACTGTACACAAAGAATACTTTGTTTACCTAGTATTTGTGTAAAATTGTTGACATAAATATTCACTTAGTGTTCAATGTTAAAGTTATTAGATTTCTAACATTTTATTTTTCTTTTCATTATAACTTCTTCCTTGGCCTTGGGGATGATCTGGAAAGAAAAATAGATAAGTGTTTGGTGCCTCACATAATTTTTGTCAATGTAGAAGTTCTCTCTTCACCTTTTATATCACAAAATGGCTTATTGAAAGAAAAAAATATCTGTAAAATTGGTATTATATTTTTAAGATTTCTTTTCAATTGATATTCGTTTTCACTTCCTTTCAATCTTTAGGTTTTTAAGTAGAGTCATGTAAAATTATATTTCTAATAAATATGAATGCTGTGGGCTGAATGTTTGTGTCCCCCCAAATTCATATGTTATAGCCCTAACCCCCAGTGTAATGGTGAGTGGAGGTGGAGACTTTGGGAGATAATTAGATTGTGAAGGTAGAACCCTCATAAATGGGATTGGTACTGTTATAAGAAGAGACAAGAAAGATGTGACCCTTCTCTCCATCATGTAAAGAAATAGCACACAGCTGTCTACAAGCTAAGAAGAGGGCTTTCATCAGAACTCGCCATGTTGGACTTCCAGCCTCCAGAATTGTAAGAAATAAATATCTTTATTTTTTTAAGCCACCCGATCGATGGCACTTTTGTTATAACAATCTGATCTAAGACAGTGGGTAATGGGTGTTCAAGAGAACATGCTGTTGACCTGAGTTATCAATGCTTTATTTTTATAATATTCAGAAAAGAATATCTTCCCAAGGAGCATAATGGTACATGTGAATGAAAGTCTGCTTGTCAGAATATAACAATAAAACCAATTTTTTCATCTTTCCGGGAAGACTATGCATTTACCTAACTAGATTTGGTGCACACAGCTGAAGGCTAGATGTTAGGGAGTCCTTCCATTGCTTTTAGTTCTAGGTTTGTCATTAATGAATTGTATGACCTTAAAAGTCACTTAAGTACTTTGCCTCTTGACTCCCTCTTTGGTAAAATTTAGATTTTAATGTCTACTTTTCAGAGGTTTGGCATATAAAATGATGGGAAGTCATTGAAATTTCACTGAAAAGCCAAAAGGGAAAAAAAGATGTAAACGCGTTTCCTACCTTTGGAGTATATCCAATCAAAGTATAACTTAACAGAAATACAGTTGAAGACTGTCTATCCCAGAAGGCCGTAGCTTACTGAGATAATGTGCCTTTTCTATACTTGACCCTCTGAGTGAAGAAAGATTGCCTGAGCTTTTCTGGAAAAAGTGCTAAGACTATGAATGAATAAGGATCTATTTAATAGTTTGACATACTGGGCATTTATGAGTATTGCAGCCTTGGGTACAATAGCACAGTTAATGTCATGTATGAAATTGAACAATACTGAATTTTTTATATGTTGTACTTTCCCCTTGTATCTATTTGTAGGCAACTTTTTGTTACCTGGGATAATGAGGAAGAATAAAGTATACAACTTTTTAAAAATTAGACATTAATTTTCACTTTTAAAAATTTAGAAGTTCATTTTTCTACATATAATCAGCTCCGTGGACTAGGTTAAGTGCACAAACTTGACCTCTATTTTCTGCATAGTCCGTTGAAAATTGTAATGTGGATGTGCAGATTTCCATGGAACATCTCCACAGAGAAATATCTGCCTACTTGGTCGATTAGCAGAGTCTCTGGAGAATGATGAAAGAATTAACAACAAATTGAAAGGCATTTATTCAAAATCTGTAGAACCTGTAGTAGCAGTAGGAGGCTACAACTCTAAGCATACCCCCACCCAACTTTGTTACAGGAGAGGTATTCCAATGGTTCTTGGCAACCAAATGGCAGCTCCCATCTCTCCTAGACACTGTTCCATAATACAGAGTTTCTGCCAGTGAGAGGGCCAGAGAAAACATCAAAGACTGTCAATACCTTGGCCCTGCCTGAGGGACCTAACTGTCATGGAGCAATTTATGCCTCCAAAGAATTGTCCAAAATAAAAAGCAGCTAACAATCAGTGGAGTCCAAAAGCTTGTTGTGGTACCAATAGAGACAGAGCAGCCAGGAGTTTAGTACGGAGATCTGAGGAAGAGCAATGAGGCCTGTGATACGGAAAGATGTGCACATACCTAAGGCCACACCTCTCATGTGCAACTGAACAGGAAAGTGCATTGCTATTGGTCCTTGACTAAATGTGGGACAAACTTGTTAAAGTTCCCGAAGAGCGAAAAGTGTCCAGACCACACAACACAGATCAAAGAGCAAAAAATGAAAACCTCATTAATTCAAGGACTTAAGCACAACTCAGATCAATCAGTGACTGCTAAACTACTGACCCAGGGATGATCCTTAAGAAACAGGTTTAAAAATAAAAACAAATATCCTAACAGGAAAATTAGAGGCTGTACATTGGGACAATTGACTTCACAGATTGCGTCCAGGCAATTACTGAACAATAGCAACAAACCTTGGAGCAGGGACAGTCAGTATCCAGAGCTGCTACAGTATTATACCTAAACTGTTGCGATCAATAAAAAGTTATAAGTGATGCAAAGAAACAGGAACATGTGATCCATACACAGGGCAAAATGACAGAAATTGCTTTTAACCCTTTTGGTGCAGCTATTGACTGAAGTTGACTGTTGGGGTTGGGTGCCCCTCCATGTTGTCTGCAAGTTTTATGTGTTATTTAGTTGTTTTAGGGTCATTTATAGGGTAGGTAGGAAGAAAGTAACATGAACTGCAACTATAATTGATCCCTTGTGAAATATGTATTTTAGCCCAAATTTTGCATGCAATATTCAGCACTGTGACGAGAGGAATTTTTTTTCAGCACCGAAAGGGTTAAGAGGGGTTAGACATTGAATGTAGTGGACAAGGTCTTCAAAGCAGCTATTATAAATATGTTCGAAGAACTTTAAAAAGACATGTTTAAATAATTAAAGGAATATGTGGTGACAATGACTTATCAAAAAGAAAGTAACAGTAAAAGATAGAGTACATACACATACACCCTGGGTGGAAATTTTGAACTTGAAAAAAGTGAAGGATAATGAATGGGGGGGGTGGCTTAGAGAAATGTGGTACACTATTGAGCACACAAACACACTTACAATGAGTATACCAGGGGAGGAGATGAAAGGACAGAAAAACTTTGAAGAAATAATGTCTGATAATGCCCCAAATTTGATGAAAAACAACCTACACATTCAAGATGCTCAGGAAAATACTAGCAAGTCAAATCCAATAGTATATAAAATGAATTATCCTCCATGACCAACTGGGATCTATCTCAGTAACGTAAAGCTGGTTTAACATCAATATAATAATACCATATCAAAACATTATTTAAAGGAAGTAAAACTACATCTAATGAATGCAAAGACATTTTATATGCATTGACCAGAAGACCAAGTATTGTTAAAATAGCAGTACTCCCCAAACTGATCTATAGTTTCAGTGCATCCCTATCAATCCCCAGGTGGCATTTGTAGAAATATTCAAGCTGATCCTAAAATTCAAATGGAAATGCAAGGGGCCACAAATTACCACAACAATTACTGAAAAAGGATAAAGTTGGAGACCTCACTTCCCATTTTAAAAGCTTAATTCAAAGCTACACTAATTAAGAAAGTGTCATACTGGAGTAAGGATACACATAGATTAATGGAACAGTATTGAGAGTCCAGAAATAAACCCATTTATCTAGGGTCAATTTTATTTTTAACAAGGATTCCAAGACAGTTCAATGAGGGAAAGAACAGTTTTTTCAGAAAGTGGGGCTGGGACATCTGGATATCCCCATGCAAAATAATGTGGTTGGACCCCTATGTCACATCATATATGGAAATAAACTCACAATGGATTACAAACCTAAATGTAATATCTAAAAGTTTAAAATTCATAGGCTAAACATAGGAGTAAACTTTTGTGACCTTGAGTTAGTGGTTTTATAGCTATGATTAAAAACACAAACAATAAAAAAGCTCACAAATTGAACTTCATCAAAATGAAAAACTTTGTGCTTGAAATGAGACCACCAAGAAAGTGAACAGATATTGTACAGAATGGGAGAACATATTTGCAAATTTTTTATCAGATAAGCATCTTATATCCAGAGTATATAAAGAACTCTTATAACTCAATAATAAAAAGACAACCTAATTAAAACATAAGCAAAGGATCCAAATAGGTATTTCTCCCCAGAAAAGTATGTGAATGGATAATGAAAAGACACTCAACGTCATTAGTCATTAGGTAAATGCAAATCAAAACTGCAATGTGATACCACTTTATACCCATTAGGATGGCTGTAATAAAAAAGACAAGTAAGGATGTGAAGAAATTGAACCACTCATTGCCAACTGGACTATAAATGGTGTAGCATTTTGCAATACAATTTGGCAGTTCCTCAAAAATCTAAAGATATTAGAAATACCATATGACTGAGCAGTTCCACTCCTGGGTATATACCTAAGAGAAATGAAAACGTCCTCAGAAAAACTTGTACAGAAATGTTCATAGCAGTATTATCCACAATAGCCAAAAGTGGAATCAACCCAAATATCTAACAAATGAATGAATACATAAAATGTGCTATTTCCATATAATGAAACACTGGCAAAAAAAAAAAAAAAAGGAATGAAGAAGTGATACATATTGTAATATGGACAAATCTCAAAAACATTATGTAAAGTGAAATAATTCAGTCATAAAAGAGAACAATGTATGGTTCCATTTATATGAAAATATTCACAATAGGCACTCTAAAGACAGAAAGTAGTTACATGATTGTCTAGGGCCCATGGGAATGACATAATAGTAAGTACTGTAGACAGAAAGTTTTGTGTGCCTCCAAAATTTCATCTGGGGAAACCTAATCTTTGGTGTGACTTTTAAAGGTAGGGCTTTGGAGAGGTGATTAATTAGATCATGAGGGTGGAGTCCTCATGAATGGGGATGAATGCCCTTAAAAAAGAGACCCCCAGAGGGCTGCCCTGCCCCTTTCTGCAGGTTAAGTTTATAGTAAGAAGATGGCTGTCTGTGAACCAGGAAGCAGTCCCTCAACAGACTGAATCTGCCAGCACCTTGATCTTGGACTTGCCAGCCTCCAGAACTGTGAGAAATTTCTGTTGTTTATATGTTACCCAGTCTATGGTATTGTGTTACAGCAACCCAAGAAAGGAAGTGATTGCATGAGGTTTCTTTTTAAGATGATGAAAATGTTCTAAGCTCTATAATAAAAACCACTGAATTTTATTTAATTTTAAATGGATAATTTTATGTTATTAAGTTATATCACTAAAGCTGTTAAAAAAAACTAAGGACTGTTTCAGGTCCAGTTTTAGAAAAGGATGAGATGAGTAATCTTACAATCTTGTGTTTGCATAATGATTAGCTCTTGTATAATAACAAACTTGGGAAGATTATAGTCATAAAATCATGATTTGCTTCTCTTCTATTTCATACCTGGTCTTCTTCTACTCTAGGCAATTATGAATATGCAAAGAGAAATGTGTGGGATAATTGTGCAACTATCAAGTACTTTCAAGAATTTGGGTGGTAGCATGGCCTAGCAGTTGCGCTGGAGTAAGAATTCTTAAAGGTAAATAATCACATTTACATATTTATTTGAGATATTTTAGTGTCAGCAAGGAAAACAAAGATTACATTGGCATAATTTTCTAAAATACAGATAAATAAGTAGAAGTAGGTTTTGAAATTGTATGTGGGTAAAAATCACCATAATATTATTTCTCTTTAAAAAGTTTTTGAGCAATTTTAGATGCATTTGCATATTTTTCTACCAAGAATAAAATATATAATATAGCTATAATGGCTGTATTCAAGCAAATGAAGCACAGCTAGATTTCTAACAAAATGTATGGACTCTCAGTTAACTGGCACCCATGGGGATTTGGTAGATGCCGGATAAATGTAGTTTCTGGTTGCTTGGGAATAACTATTAAAAATAGGCCTAACTAATATTATACCCTATACTATACCATGCCATACCAGAAACTCTGTATTGCCTTGATATTAACATTGAAATACAGTAGTGAAAAACAAATTAAGACAAACTTAATGTAACACGGTTTCAGTATAAAACAGTTTATTGACTGCCATTTTAGTTAATGGCAGTCAATAAAACTTTCAACTTAATGAACTTCACTAACATAATTTTTTTTGACTTCACATAATTTAGAATAGAGTTTCCTGGGTAAGACGTCGCATCAGGATCTGATGACATAGCTAGGACAGCATCAGGACAAGTGGACGTGGATGGTTTTGAGTCTACATCAGTAGGTGATGCTGTACTGGCAAACCTGCATGCAGCTTCCTTGAAAAACAAATGAACATCAGCTTGCTTTGAGGCCCTATGCCTCTCATGCAAAGTCAGGTTTTGCATAATGTGCAGCTGCATAACATGCTGAAATTTTATTTTACTTTGTATTAAAAAAGTATTAGTACTTTGATTTTTTTGCTGGTTGCTTGAGAGTTCCTATTGCTTGAGTTACAGTTAGTAGAGAGTCTGCTGTATTTAGTTTACTTCTTCCCCTGTTCTGAATGGAGGTATAGCCAGAGTGAATATTTTAAACAGAATTTGAGAACTTTTGCATTTTTAAGTGGATAATTATTTTAAGTGTTTATCTATTTAGTTTCAGGTGATAATTGTAAATATTAGGCTTATTTCAAAAACTTAAGCCAGTTTCTGTGCTTGTTCTATGTAAAAAAAATCTTTGTCAGTTTAGAATTCCATGTCATTGCTGACTGTAGGATAACCTACCATCTCCCTCTGCTGGACGTTTACCCCACTACAAGGAAGTAAGTTTGGGATCTCTGCAGCTTAGCCTTTACAAGTGCAGAGAAAGCTAAAGTAGGGAAAATCAGTATGTTGAAGTGAGTGGGGAGCTGGAGTCCAATTCTGATGTTCTGCCCTCCCTGACTTCAAAGAGCCATGTCCCTTGTGTTTGGAAATGAGCTGCGCTGAAGGAAAACCCTTGAGGATTCTTGGCCCATGATTTAGGTTCTAGAGGTCGGACAGTAATTGACTCTTGCTGGAATCTACCCTACTTGGAAAACCCTGCCCCTATCAGCCATTGACATAAGAGTAGACAAATTGGCTAATAATGAACTACATTAGCTCCTTGTAGCCTAAATCTCACATTTTTCCTTGACATTAATAAGCATGAAATGTTTTTCTTAGCGTTTTTTCTCATTCTTTCACCAATAGGTTTACCTTTGACTTCTTAAATGTTTCATATTTTGTATTTTTGTATTATTAGGTTTCTTTAAGCACTTTTTAAGGCCAGTTTTGGTAAGATGACTGTTTTACACTTTACTACTTATTCTGGTAAGATACACATAACATAATATTTACCATTTTAAACATTTTAAAGTGTACAATTCAGTGGCATTAAGTACATTTATAATGTTGTACAATCATCACCAATATCTAGTTCCAGAACTTGTTCACCATGCCAAATGGGAACCCCATAGCCATTAAACAGTTACTCTCCAGTCACCCCAGATCCTGGCAACCACTAATCTCTTTTGTCTCTACAAATTTGCCAATCCTGAATATTACATATAAATGGAATCATACAAGATATGTCTTTTTTTAAATTCATTTTTATTGTTAGACGTATTGGGGTGACATCTGTTAGCAAGGATTACATAGGTTTCAGGCATACATTCTACAGTGCATTGTCAACTTGATGTATAATAAGTTCACCACCTAATGTGACTTCTCTTCCCATCACCTTATATTTAGCTTCCCCCCCCTCCTCTCCCACCCCCTCCCCTTTCTCCCCTCCCTGACCCACTCATCCCCAAGTAAACATTAAACTATTGATTGTGTCCATGGGTTGTTTGTTTGTTAATTTCTTTTCTCTTTGTTGCTTTCAGTTTTATATTCCGCATATGAGTGAAGTCATACAGTTCCTTGTTTTTTCTGTCTGGCTTATTTCACTAAGCATGATGATCTCCAGGTCCATCCATTTTGTTGCAAATGGGAATATTTCATCTTTTCTTATAGCTGAGTAATATTCCATTGTGTATATGTACCACAGCTTCTTTATCCAGTCATCTGTCACAGGGCACTTTGGTTGTTTCCATGTTTTGGCCACTGAACAGCGCTGCAATGAACATTGGGGTACATAAGTCTTTGCGGACAAAGGTTTTCAAGTTTTTTGGGTAGATCCCCAGAAGGGGGATTGCTGGGTCAAATGGTAGCTCCTTTAATAGCTGTTGACTTTAGTCAAATTACTTTTTTTAATTAAATTTATTTTTATTATTAGACTTAGTGGGGTGACATATGTTAGCAAGGATTACATAGGTTTCAGGCATACAATTCTACAGTGCATTGTCAACTTGATGTATAATAAGTTCACCACCTAATGTGACTTCTCTTTCCATCACCTTATATTTAGCTTACCCCCTCCTCTCCCACCCCTTCCCCTTTCTCCCTTCCCTAACCCACTCGTCCCCAAATAAACATTAAACTATTGATTGTGTCCATGGGTTATTTCTTTGTTCATTTCTTTTTTCTTTGCTTTCAGTTTTATATTCCGCATATGAGTGAAGTCATACAGTTCTTTGTTTTTTCTGTCTGGCTTATTTCACTAAGCATGAAGATATGTTCTTTTTTTTCTTTTTTTTTGGTTGGTTCCCTGACCGGGAATCGAGCCCGGACTGTGGCAGTGAGAGCACCACATCCTAACCACTAGGCCACCAGGGAATCAAGATATGTCTTTTTTGTGACTGGCTTTCTTCATTTAGCATAATGATTTTAACATTATGCAACATGTATGAGTACTTCATTATTTTAAATAGCTGGGTAATATTCCATTGTAGGGATATACCACATTTTGTTTTTCATCCGTCAGGTGATGGACATTTGAGTCGTTTCCACCTTTGGCTGTTGTCAATAATGCTGCTGTGAACATTTACATATACAAATTTTCATTTAAACACCTGTGTTTTAGTTGTTTTGGGTATATGAGGGCAGCCATAAATGCCTCCATTTTTATATTACATGGCTGGATACTTTCTGGGCAGCAATAGAATTGCAAGGTTATATGCTAATTTTATGTTTAACTTATTGAGGAACTGCCAAACTGTTTTCCAAAGTGTCTGCATCATTTTACATTCCCATCTGCAGTGTATGCGAGTTCCATTTTTTCCACATCCTTGCTAGTACTTGTTTTTGTTTTTTTTTTAATTATACCATGCTAGTGGGTCTTCAATTTTCATTTACCTAATGAATATGATGTTGAGCATTTTTTCGTGTCTTGTTAGCCATTGTACATCATGTTTGGAGAAATGCCTATGTGAATCCTTTGCCCATTTTTAAAATTTGATTGGGTTGTTTTTGTTTTTGTTTGTTTTTTTGTTTTTTTTTTAGTTGTAACACATCTTTGTATATTCTGAATACAAGATATTTATCAGAAATATGATTTATAAATACTGGGTTGCCCTTATACTTTCTTGATAGTGCCCTTTAATGCACAAAATTTTCAGTCTGTATTTTCATTGGTTAGTTGCTTGTGCTTTAGGCATCATGTCTAAGAAACTGTTGCCTAATCCAAGATCATGAAGATTTACATCAACATTTTCTTCTAAAAGTTTTATAGTCTTAGCTCTTTTATTTGTATCTCTTATCTACTTTGAGATAATCATTGTGTACAGTGTGAGTCAGAGGTTCAAATTAATTCCTTTACATGGAAATATATACATTTGTCACACCACCATTTATTTAAAAAGCTATTTCCCCCACTGAATAAGGCTTTTACTTTCCCCATTGGTATCCTTGTTAGAAATCAATTTACTCTAGAAGTATGGGTTTATTTGTAGAACTTCAGTTCTGTCCTGATGATCAGTATGTCTGTTCTTACGTTGGACCCACATCGTCTTGATTAGTTAGCTTTGTAGTAAGCTTTCAAATTGAGAATTGTGACTACTCCAACTTTCTTCTTTTTCAATATTGTTTTGGCTATTCTGGGTCCCTTGCATTTCAATATGAAGCTTAGAATTAGCTTCTCAATTTCTACAAAGAAAAGCAATTGGAATTTTGATAGGGAGTGCATTGAAACTGTAGGTTAGTTTGGGGAGTAGTGCCATCTTAACAGTTTTAAGTCTTCTAGTCCATGAACAGCAGGTATCTTTCCATCTATGTAGGTCTGCTTCAGTTAACTTCAACAGTGTTTTGTGGGTGTTAGTGTACAAATCTTGAACTTATTTTGTTAAATTTATTTCTAAACATTTTATTCTTTTTGATGCTATTGTAAATGGCATTGTTTTCTTAATTTCATTTTTACGTTCTTCACTACAAGTGTATATAATAACAACTGATTTTATTTTTTATTGAAATTTTGTACCCTTTGACTATTACCTCCCCATCCTCCCTCCCTCACGCCCCCAGTATTGCCATTCTACTCTCTGCTTTTATGAATTTGACTGCTTTACATCCTCCTGGAAGTGGAATCGTGTAGTATTTGTCCTTCTGTGTCTGGCTTATTTCATTTAAAACAAGGTCCTCCAGATTCACCCATGTTGTCACAAATTACAGAATTTCCTTCTTTTCTAGACCATGTAATATTCCATTATATGTAAGTACCATATTTTCTTTATCATTTCATCCAGAGATGCACATTTAGATTGCTTCCCCTCCTTGGCTGTTGTGAAAAATGCTGCAGTGACCATGGGAGTGCAGATACCTCATCAAGATCCTGATTTCAGTTTCTTTGGATATATACCCAGAAGTGAGATTGCCAAAACATATAGTCATTGTATTTTTAAATTTTTGAAGACCCTGTCTACTCTTTGCTATAGTGGTTACACCAGTTTACATTCACACCAACAGTTTACATGGCTTCTCTTTTCTTCATATCCTTGACAACATTTGTTATCTTTTGGGGATTTTGTTTTTTAATAATAGCCATCTTAGGAGGTGTGAGGTGATTATCTCATTGTGATCTTGATTTGAATTTTCCTGATGCTCACAGTGGCTCTAGAGAGCTGAGTGAGCACACCTCCTCCTAACTCCACATCCCTGATGTCCAGTTGGTAACCTGAAATCAGTCATGGAGAAGTATGTACATGATGGAAATGAAAAAATACTATAAATCAGGGCTTTTTTTCTTTTCTTTTCAGGAGAGCCAGTTGTGTACCAGCACACTACTACTTCTTGATGTTGTTCAAATCTGTCACCTTTCCCTCCCCACTACCACTACCCTAGATATGGCTGTCATTTCTTATCTAGCCCTTTGCTAGAGCCTTCTAAATGGTCTCCTTACCTCTGCCTATCAAGCTTCCATACTCCCACTAGAGCTCTCTTTGTAAACATGGATTGGATTGTGTTTCATCTGCTTAGAACACCCCGTTGCCTAGAGATGTCAGTCCACTCGTCCCCTTAGCATGGTATTCTTCACAATCTGCCCCACCCAACCTTGTTCCAGACTCTTGGGGATCACTCTCACTGCTCCCGTACTTGCCACTGTAGCCCCACTGAGCTGCTCACTTCCTCGAACGTGCCATCCACTTACGTACCTCTGTGCACGGCTCATGCTGCTCTCAGCCTAGAATGCCCTTTTCTGCCTTGTGACCAGTTTAAATATCAGCCCCCATTGGAAGTCTTTCAGACTCTCTCCCCTTGAGGTCAAAATAAATCTCCATCACTGTACAATCAGGCTGAGCTTCCCCAAAAGGAAACAGTGGTAAAAGTAGTAGTGATATTTATTTTATAACTGAAAATGTGTACTCTTATTCCCACGGCACAGGAAATATGGTCAGTAATGTCATAATAAATATGCATGATGACAGGTTGGAGTGATCACATCGGAGGATATATAAATGTCAAATCACTGTGTTGTACACCTGAAACTAATATAATATTGTATGCCAAGTATGGTTCAAGAAAAATGTTTATAAAAAATAGTAGTGATAGCAGTAGCAGTAAGCTTTCAATAAGCAGATTTTTTTTTTGAATACTTGGCCCTTGGTACGTTTGAACAGCACCAATAAAAAAAAAAAGACTAAATACCCTGGGCATTAAACCTGGCCCATCTCTGTGGGAGTCAGGAAGTATAACCAGAAATTCATGTGGCTGGAAAAGGACATCTCTTCACTTTCAGCAGAACTACTGCTAACCTGCCCCAGAGCAGCAAAGGAGAACTTTTGAGAATGTCTTGTAGAAGTAGGCTGATCTGATGTCCTATTTTAAATAGGACAGAAAACAACAGTCCTGTCTCATTTCAACCAGTATGTCTGGTCAGCCTCCTGACACCTTTAATTTAGCCCAGTGGGCTGACCAGACATCCCATTTGAAACAGGACAGGACTGTTGTTTTCTGTCCCATTTAAAATGAGATGTTTGGTCAACCAATGTAGAAGAGAAAAATAATCATAGGAAATGACGTGCCTGGCCTGGTCCCTCGCCCTCACTATGAGCCTTCTCACCTTAAGTGGGAGGGGTGAGGAACTGGGACACGAGTCTGGAGGGCAGACCAACGTGTGGGTTGGTATTTCATCGGCACACAGGGTTCTTTCTGCTCAGTCAGCTTGTGCCCTGGTTTCCTCACAATTCAATTGTTCACACATGGTCGCTCCCCAGCCCACTGTTTCTGAGGCCCAGCTCATCAGGAGTGCAAAACAAAGACAGGGCCTCCAAATGGCAGAAGGACTTGAGAGAGAACAGTAGAATTGGCATAGGAATGCCCCGTGATGGGAACCCACTGTGTGTCTGTACGCCCTTGAGGCCCTCCAGCCCTTCCCTGGCAGGACCACAGCTATATTGCTGGGTTGGTTATTGTTTAAAGACTATGGAATGCCAGCTCAATGAGAGACTAGTGCAGCAGAGAACACAAACATAGAATTTTGTGCAGCTCTGGCGGCAATCCTATGACAGACAGTAGTCCCCACACACATGGTTTTATATCACATTGTGAATCGAGTTCAGGAGGTCCTAACTCTAAGTGCTGCATGTAAAGTAAAAGCAATTAGTGCAGCTGCTAGCATTGTACTCTCTAATCTGGAATTGAATTACAGGCAGAAAATGAAGAGTGTTTTTCCCACATCAGTTGAATCACAGTATGGAAGCAGGAAGCTCATTTGTTGTTTCTTTTGTGTCTCTTGCGATTGTTAGCATTGCTGTGCACAAAGCAGATACTTGATGAACGTGAAAGCCAGGAATGGGGTTAAAGATTCCTGCTTGACCACCATTAGTGTGGCCTAAACAGTATTTTCATATTCACTCCCCACGCCACCCCCATTCCTTTTGCACCTTGTCCCAGCAAGGTAGTCTTAAATCAGTCCTCTGCTGAGCTCATTGGTTGGATTTTCTCTCTGCCACATTTTATTTTGCCACCTCTTGGGGTCAGTTGGGGTACCCCAACTTACAGCACTAATTCCAGGAGAGCAGCTGCTGGGAGAAAGTTGAAATAATTTATTCGGTCCCAGGCTTTGTGCCTAGGAATTGCTGTTCTGGGTCTGCACGTGCTCTTAGCCACATGACGGAAACCAGGACTGGTGGGGGCTCGGCTGTGTGAGCAGGAATCAGTTACCCTAGAAAGAAATGGATTGACAGGCAATAATTTCCTCTTTGGTGTTGCTAATCTTCTGAAACTTCAGTAGTGCACCAAGTAGTTCTCCAGCATGCAAGTGTCACTCCTACTTTACGTCCTCCAATGAGGACATGTTTTCTACCACTCTGTTTAGCACGTGCTTCCTCCCCAGAGTGGGTCGGCAGTGGGCCCATGAAACTGGCTAAAAGGCTCTAAAATTTTACTGCTGTCCATTGATTCCTGCCAGGGTTACTCTGATTCTGCAAGAATAGCTAACATTTACTGAATACCTCCAATGTGCCAGGCAGTGTGCTAGGAACTTCCCATAGAGGTCTCATTTCATCCTCACCCCGATCCTGTGGTGTGAGTAATTCTATTACTTTCATTTTACCGAGAGGGAAACTAAGTCAATAAGCAGGCATCGGAGACAGCGTTTGAGCCCAGGCACTCGGCCTTCAGCACCCATGCTGGTAATGACCATGCTATTACTACTCTGAAGTATTAAAATTAGTGAGAGCTCAATAAATATTTGAATAACTAAATGATTAGAGGGCTCTAATTTCCACAGGGCTTCCCTCAAGGTCTTGCTCAGGCAGAGTCATGTGTTTTGCCCATTACTGAGCAGGGTTTAGGACAGATGGTTGAGGGCAATTAGGTTGCGCTTGACATTTTCAAGCACAATTGAGTTCCACTTCAGAAAAGTAGAGAGCAGTTCAAAAGTAAAATTACCCTCTCTGGTCTGTTGAGTAGGAGTTAGCTGTGCTCAGGCAGGCTGCTTGCTCTTAGCTACTCTCAGGAGAAAGGCCTGGGGCCTGGGGAGTAGGTACCCCAAACCCATAACCTTAATAGCTGCAGGTTTCTCATGAAAAGAGACAGGGATAAGGCTGGGAGGACACACAGAATTTCAGTCTGATAACAGGATTTCCTTTTAATTATTGGGTCACTTAACCTCAACACCTCCATTATGAAATGGGAACGTGCTCTCTGGCTTGCTTCTATTTCCAAAGCAAAATAGTGAATCTAAGTGCTTCTAAGATTGCAAAGGCTCTCTGAAGGCTTAGCCGATTGTAAGCACTGCCTCCAGAAGGCAGAGTGTACTGATGCAAAGAGGTGTAGTGGGAATGATTTGGGTAAAATAGTAGATGGGAGAGAGAGAGGGCAAGGAAGAACTGCTGGTGTAGGATTTGCTGGTTGTTGGTAGGAAAGTTGTAGAGGGAGATTATTATATATAATGCATGTTAGAATTACAAAGTGCTTTATAGCCATCCTTCAGTGCAGTCCTACACACTGACATAAGACTAAAAGTAATGAGGCCGAGACTGAAAGAGTCAGCCAGTGGGTCAGAAGCATGAATAGCCATTGAAATGAGAAAATCCCAAATACCCCTCTAGGGCCCAGTGCAGTCAGTCTCTAAGAGCCTCGGTCCCTCCTCTTACACCTGTTTCTGGGAAGACTGGCTTCATGCTGTGTCTGGGTAAGCTGGTGGCAGTTAGGACTGCTTACCACTGTCCTTTGTGAGAACTGCATCGGACTTGCCCTAACGCCCTTCTGTACTTCTGTTGCCTGATGATAGCACTTCTCTCATTCTCTTCCTTTTGTACTTGCTTGAGTACGTGTTGGTCTCCCCTATTAGATGGGCAACATGGCTTAGTCATATTTGTGTCCTGGTTTAGTGTCGGAAATATGTTACACAGTGGGCCCTCCAACCCCAGGAACAAAATCCATTCAAGCTGCTCCCACTGATGAATGGCCTAATAATAGACAGATTAAACATACAAGGGCTGTCCGGAAAAAAGATCCAGCCATAAATGCCTCTGTTTTTCATATTACATGCCTGGAGACTTTCTGGACAGCCCTCGTATGCTTAGGAAATCAGCTATGTAGAGACAGTAAAGATTTTCTTTTAAGAATTGGATAGCTGATATTTTAAAAAAGGATTGTCACAGTGTGATACCTCTTCTGCACTCTAGGATGGCTATAATCTAAAAGACAATAACAAGTAGTGGTGTAGTGGGAATATAAAATAGTACAGCCACTTTGATCAACAGTCTGGCATTTCCTCAAAAAGTTAAACAGAGTACCATATAATGCAGAAATTCCACTCCTAGGTATGCACTTAAAAGAGCTGAGAACATGTGTCCATACAAAAACTTGTACACAAGTGTTCATAGCAGCAATACTTACAATAGCCAAAATGTGCAAACAACCCAGATGTATATATCTACTGGGATGGGTAAAGAAATTATGGCATATATACACAATGTAATGCCATTTGACAGTAAAAAGGAATAAAATATGAGACATGCTACAACATGGAAGAACCTTAACAGTATGCTAAGTGAAAGAAGCCAATCACAAAAGAGCACATATTCTATGATTACATTTATGTAAAAATGTCCAGAATAGGAAAATCTGCAGAGATGGAAAGTAGATTAATGGTTGCCTAGGGTTGGGAGGGGGTTGGGGAAAGTGGGGAGGGACTGATATGGGGTATTTTTGGGAGGAGGGTGATGAAAATTCTAAAATTGATTGTGGTGATGGTTGCACAACTCTGGATATACTTAAAAGTCATTGAATTGTACACTTTTAATGAATGAATTGTATGGCAATAAAAAAGAATTGAGTAGTAATTGTGGGAAAGATGAGATTTTGTTGAACAATCTTATGCTGATATTCCAGGTTAGTATTGATTTTTATCTTGAATTATATATGGGTATGTAGGGTTTGTGGCATGATCTCTTCAGTACTTGGGGTTTCTAAATGTCTCAGTCTGGCCCTGCTGTACTCTACCTACCCATCCTATATCACACTGAATCTTTCCCTTGGCCTTTTCGTTCAAAATCACTTGCCCTGCATCCCATACATGTCTGGTGATTAGGATAAAAGTGATAAACTAATGAGTATAATGTATAGTGACTAAAGATAGCACTTCTATTTTGGCAGATGCTGTAACCTGAAAGAAGTAATTAATGGGGAATTGCAGCCCTTATGGCAGGGCCAGAGGGGAAAGTCATTTTGATTAGTGATAGCATTTCAGTCACCTTCAAATCATAGCAAATGTGTACCTACTAACTGTACCCACCCCCAACATGATGAATTTAAGATGGAATCTAAGGCAGTAGCTCTGAGTGGGTTCGGTTTTTGGCCAGACAACACTGTTTGAGGCATCCTTTGATCACTGACAGATTCTCACTTGGAAATTGTCCCTTTGCCTCTGTCAGGCAAATAAATAATCTTAACTTTCGCTAGTGGGATGTATAGAGCTCACTGCTAGATTTAAAAGATAGAGGGCTTTTAACACAACTCATGGACAATGCACTGTAGAATCGTACACCTGGAACCTATGTAATTTTTACTAACCAACGTTGCCCCAGTAATTTCTAAGATGTGCCCTACTTTTAATATCTAGGCACTGCCTGGGTGAGGAAGCAAAGTAGAAAGAGCATCAGCATTGGAATCAGATGGGTTTGGGGTGGGATCCCTGCTTGCATTTCTTATTAGCTTAATGAACTTGAACAAGTTACCTAACATCCCTGAACTGCAGTTTCCTTGTTTGTAGAATTGAGGACAGTAATCCTTACCTCATCAAGTTGTGAGCATTACAGGAGGTAACAGATGTCAGGTGCGTTACATGGTGTTTGGCAGGGCATGAGCTCAAAACCGTAGTTCCCTTCTCCTCTCAGTGCAAGTTACAACTAAGAAATGGCCAGCTTGCCCCAGCAAGCTAAACGTAATGAAAGTACAACTCAGTAGCAGTTCTCTTTAGCCTAGAAAACCAGTGTGCTGTACGGTAGATGCTCCCTTAACTGGAACTCATGCCAACAATTTTGCCAGTTGCTTGAGAGTGTCAGTTGCTTGCGTTCCGGTTAATGGAGAGTGTGCTTACATTTATTGGGCATCTACTAATCCCCACGGGTACCGGTTAACAGAGAGTCTACTCTATATTCATATCCATTATCCTGTTTGAGTGTCAACCTAATCAGATGACAAGGCAGATGTTATCCTCATTGTGGGGGAGAAAAAAACCTCAAGATTCAAAAAGGTTAACAACAATTTAATAGCAAAATTGGGATTAGAACCTTTGTCTTCTGGCTCCTATTCAGTGTTCTGTCCACTGTACCACTTTAAAAGGAGCTTGAATGGTTTGGGTCTAAATAGAATATATTTGAAAACATAAATAGAACATAATATTTGGTTACATAACACCCCAGCTGCTGCTTCTGGTTCAGCAGAAGCTTGAAGAACAGCAGAAGAGGGTGGGAGGTAGCCAAGTATATAGGATGGAGCTCCGCAATTTGATGTGTTTGACAAAAGCGATAGAGGGTACTCAGAACACTGGCTGGGTCAACACTGAATCTTTAATCCTTACTCTGCTGTGGCTTCTCATTACTCCTTATCAACTCCCATGACAAAATCCAGCCTTTTCAGCATTGCACCCCAACATTCATAACGTGCTCCTCCAACGTGTCTAGTTGCCTACTTCCTTGTCTATGTCATACACACTTGGTGAAGCTCCCTGCCTCCTTCTGTCTGACTCATTCTCACATCCTAACTCCTCCTGAAGCATTTCACCTCTGTCTGCCCCTCCACTTAACCATTATGGTTTTGCTGCCTGAAATCCCCATGCACTAGGAGCAGTCTCTGCTAGAGAAACAAAATAATAGGCAGAAAAGCACTCTGCAAATCACAGAGCAAGGTTTATTATTCTGGTCCTCTGTATTTTCTTAGTGCTGCATTTTCCTTCTAAGCCTTACCTGAAGCCTGGGAATTCTTTGCCGTTACTTCCCTCCAAACTTTCTCCAACTTGTCGATAAAACATTCTGGACCTAATGCATGCATGCGTGCATGCATGCGCATGTGTGTGTGGGGTGTGTGTGTGTGTATAGGGAGCTTTCTCTAGTGGGGAAACATTCTTCCCACTTCCCAGCTCACAGAAGTCAGGAAAACTCCTGCTTCTCACATGTTTTTAGGCAGCAGGGAAAGTGTCAGAGGCAAGGAAAAGTTGGAAGATGAAAGCAAGGGAGAGGAAATTTATGGACCCAATGCTTCACGAATTTGCATGTCATCCTTGCACAGGGGCTATGCTAACCTTCTTTGTATAATTCCAATTTTAGTATGTGTGCTGCCGAAGCGAGCACATCAATTTATGAAGACAATCCCAGAGGAGATAGGAAGAGAATGGTGTGAGGTCATGAATAGAGGTATTGGCCTTAGGGAGTAGGGAGAAAAGGATTTTACTTTGTCTGGGAATGATGGAAGGGGAAGAAAACTGGAAGAAACTGGGGTAGAAAATAATTTTGCAGGAATAGCTTCCCCCTTCTCAGTAAAGCAGGAAGGGAGGTTATTGACTGAGGTAGGTGGGCTTGGGTTGGGCCTTTGAGAAGAGTAGAAACTATGTGAAGTAGCATTTTTGGTAAACAGGGTTAGGGAGCCAATGAAGAAGATGGTGGAACAGCAGTGGGAACTACCTACCAAACCTCTTCCACCCACCAAATGACAAAAAAAAAAATCTGTTCACAGCTTATTTCTCCTTTAGCAACTGAGCATGTAGTAAGGCCTGGGAGAAATGATAAAGGGAAAGGAATGGAGGGGCATGGGGGGCACCATTCACCCTTACTACCAACTGCTCTGCTTCAGGTCCTCATCAGATGAGGACTGCAAATGCCACATGCCAGGCATCCCAGCTGCTAGCCCGTCTCCCTCCCAGTTCATCCTTCTCTGCATGTGTTACTCTACTGTATGTGCCACTTAGTTGTTTCACCCATGAGGCTGCGATAGCTCAGAGACACTGAGTCTTCTCTAGCATAGACATAGTCTAGTAGACACTCAATAATTGTCGCTTTAGATTGAAAGCCATTAGAATAATGGTTCTAAACTATAAATGTGACCATGCTGCTTGCCTTTTTAAAATTGAGGTAGAATTGGTATATACCATTATGTAAGTTTCAGGTGGAGAACATTATACTTCACCATCTGTATATACTACAAAGTAATCGCCACCAAAAGGCTACTTGCCTAAAAAAAACAAACAAAAAAACTTAAGTTATCCTTAGCATGGTGTTCTGGCTCCTACTTGTGTGCTTCCTGAGCCTCATCTCCTGCTACCTTTCCCCACTTCCCACCCCTATCTTAGCCACAGTTAACTAGTACTGCAGTCCCAAAGACCCCAGAAGACCAACAACAGAAATAAACGTGCCATTGGTGACCTATGAGACAACACACACTGAAAAGCCCACAGAAGCTAAGGAGGTAGTATAAATGAGTAGAGGGGTACTGTGGGCTGTGTGGCGACCCTCGCAAACTGGAGAGCTCTACCTTGTCTCAAGGTCATTTCTCGTCTCCCTTTCCTACTCCATTCATAGCCTTGGTCAAATTTTTCTGTGAAGTCTGCTCACTTGGGAGTCCTCAGAGAGAGTAGTCTGACTTCTAATGTCCCCTGTATTTCTGACCTCTGAAGGGAAGGGTGATATTTTGAGTAGAGGAAATAGCTCAAGAAAAGGCACACAGGATAGAAAATCTATCCAGGGAATTGTTCCACCCCAGTCACATGTGTGTTAATGACCTACCAGGCTGATATCTGATCTGGCCACCACTAGGTGAATGGAGGCACTGGTTAACCGTGTGGACATTGTTGAGAGAAATCTAGGGTAAGTCTTGGCTCTGTATACATTAGTGCTGTGACCTCGGTCAGTTTTATTTAACCTCACTATGTGGTGGTGCTTTATCCGTAAAATGGGGGTAATAACAGATGCGATTTTAAGTTTGCTGTGAGAATATAATGAGCTAATAATGTGTGCAAAGCATGTCAGTGCCTAGCCTGTAGTAAATGCTCAGTGTTAGGCATTATTGTTGTTGTTGTTATAATCTAATAATTAAATCTTAGCTGGTAATGGCTTAATGTTTTCTGTCTCAAAGGTAATATCCTAATTTTCACAGGAGCCCTTACAGCCTTAAGCAAAGGAACAAGGAGGGGAGCTTTTTCCATCATGATGGGGTCAGTGGGAAAGAGATTGTAGGAAGCCTTTTGTTGTATCCCTGAAAACGAACTCTGGGTTTATTTTCATGAAGGCTGGCATTGTATTTTTATATCTGCAGCCAGAATGCTTTCTCTAGGGGTCAAAAGAGAAAAGTAAGGGATTATTCCAAGTGTACCTTTGTGATCTGGGCAAGTCCAGCTGCAGTCAAAATGGGGAGCAAGTATCCCACCAACCCTCTCACTCTCCTTCCTTCTAGACCTGGACTGTGGTGGTGTTCGGGGTGCTAATGAGCCAGCGCCGGTCGGAAGCAGTCAGTCAGGTTCCCCTGTGTTGGTGTGCGTCTATCGCAGTCATTCTGGGTCTGTGGCAGCCCAAACAGTGTCTCAAGAGTGTTCCCTCTGGTCTCTCTCCTAGCCAAGTCCCCCATGCAAGTCATTCCAAGTCGCTTCTAAAGGACTCCTGGGGCCCTGGAGCTGGATGGTGTTGAGAAAGCCCGCAGTGTGCCAGGGTTAAATTGGGGCTGAGACTTGGGGCCAGGCTTGGGTGAGGCTGTAGATTGAGATGCCGGATGCACTTCCAAAAGCTCCTTCAGAAATCAAAGGCCCTTTCTGCGCTGGCATGGGGGCATGGCTGCTGCGGCTTTGGCCAGACAGGACGAGCTACTCACGCAGCTTTGAAAGCTGAGCCTGGGAGAAAGGGATGAGCCTGGGGGAGGGGGATGTCAGTTCCCATTCTGTTTGCTTGTTTTGGAGAGGCGATCAGGCCTTATCACTAACCTCTTACTGAGACCTACAGCTTAAGTTCTTAAAATATCTTCTCAAAAGAAAACACGCACACACACATGCACACTAGTTATTTCCTAGCTGAGGGTTTTCAGTAACAACAGCAGCAGCAATAATAATACTCAGTCCTTGTAGACATGGCCTTTGGGTCGGGAAATACTGCCGAACCAATCTGTTTCTCTCTCTCTCTCATATCCACACCCTGTTCTCAGAAAGAAGAATGCTTCTCTCATCCTTTGTCCTGGCCTGGAGCTTCTAGGGCTTTAAATATGAGCATGCTTGTGTAGGAGGATCGGGAGGGCGGATTTCTGAGTGCTGTCCATCCATCCATCCATCCATCCAATTTACTCATCCCACAAATATTTATTAGGTAAACTACCGTGCCGGGCATTATATAAAGGGGTGGAATCCACTCCACCCTTTCAGTGGCTTCGCCCAGGTCTCTCAGAGTGTTTGAAGCCCCTACACTCTAAGAGGGGTGATAGTGAAAAGAGTAAAGCCTGGTGTGGACAGACAGAGGGACAGTGACTGGGGCAGTCATTGAGGGGAGGCATGGAGGAGCTGTACTTTCTCAGCTCCTTCAAGGTCCCTTGTTTCCCTTGTCTCCCTTGTTGCTGAGGCTTTTTCTACATCTAGATGTAAGAGTAGGCAAAGACGAAACTTGGGGGTGACCAGCACACTGCCTCAGGCCTAGGACTGTACCTTGGGTACCAGTGCAGATCCTGGAGCTGAGTGTTTCCACCCCCAACACAGAAACTGAATCCTGCACTGGGCAGCGAGGGGCCATGCCAGCTGCTGGCTGTGAAGTTGGCTTTGGCTCTGGGCTGGATCTTTGGAAGTTAGGGCCCAGGCTCCTCACTCAGCAGCTTGTATTGATCTCCCTGCCTCTTTTGTCTCCTCCTCCTCCTCCGTGGAAGCCTCTCCCCCTCTCCCCCTCTGCCTCTCAGCCTCTTCCGCTTTCCTCCTCTGCTTCCAATGAATTAAAATCCCTGAGCCGCCAAGACTCCGCGAGTTTGACAAAACTGTCCTTGCTCCTGCTGCGTTTGGCCAGTCAAGGGTATCTTTGCCCGGGGTTGGAATGATGCTGTTAGTCCTGCTGATCTGATTGCATAGCAACACAGAGCGGCTGGGAGAGGGGAGGAGGAGGAGGCGAGGAGGAGGGCAGGGAGGTGGGAGAGGCAGGGAGAGTGTGCATCCAGCAGCTGTCAGCATCCCTGTCTCGGGGACTTCTTTGCTGATTCACAGAGGCAGCCCAGCCCCAGCCTCCCAGCTCCCAGTTGGCGCCGGCTCCTCAGACCCGCCGGACTGAGAAGGTAGGCCCCAGAGCAATGGTTTCTAAGCCTCACCCTCTTTGTGCTGGCTGAGGGGGAATGACTGAGGGAGGGGTGGCTCCAGAGGTGGTATGTTTGTGTATATGTGTACACACACGGTCACGCCTGCTGCCTGCATGTGCCTTTGCGGGGAAACTTGCATTAAAACATACCCCAGTCAAGTGGCCAGCACTTGGATTCATAGAGGGGAGAAAAGATGCCCAGGAACAGCAACTCAGGGCAATCTGAGCAACTAAGGAATAAGAGGAAGGTCCACAGTTTGCTTCTTGGATAGGAGAGTGGTGTTATTTATGTGTTCGTTTGTTCATTTATTTATAGTTTCTCAATGACATGCTTTTTGTCCACGGGTGGTTGAATTTGCTGGCAGGAGGGAAAGGAAGGGATGTGGGAAACATTGGCTGAAAAGGGAGAAGAGAGGAAATGTGGGACCTCAGGACAGGTTCCCTGAGCAAATGAGTGTCTGGCCCACAGTCAGGACATAGGCGGGCCCCCCTGGAGGAAGCCGACTCTGACCTAAGAGCCCGGAGCCGTAGGCACATCCTCTGCTCTGCATTTACTTCCTGGCTCAGTCTCTCTTCCGCGTTGCATTTCCCCCCTTGTTCTTCCCTTGCTTTCCTTTCTGCCCCCTGTAGTCAGGAGGCACCTCTCTACTCTTGAGAGCACAGCTGGGAGTGCTTTGAAATTGGGCTCACCTCTCATGAAGTCCGACACCCCGGTTCTTCTGCTCGCCTTCCCTTTGCCCTGCACCGGACCCCATGCCCCAGCCTGGGAACTGGGCCCCAAGACTGTGGGCAGTTAAGGCTGATCATGCATTTGACAGGCAGGGGAAGCCAGGCCACCTGGTGGTCGGGTCCAGGATGGTGGCTGGGGCTGGCCTGGGCTGGAGTGAAGGAGGCAAGGAGGGAGGCGGCAGCTTCCACTGAGAGCTTCCACTGAGAGCGGGTCTGGTGCTGTCTGCAAAAGAATGTACTTTTCTCTCAGGTTCTCTTTTTGATTGTTCAAAAGAACAAAAGCTTTTAAAAAGCTTTTCACCTTGGCTCCTGACTTTTCCAAAGGAATCCATGTTTCTAGATGAAAGGCCCTCAGGTAAATCACTTTTCTAAAAGGGCCTGTGGGAACCACAAACCTGCGGAGATCTTCTCTCTGGGATCTGGGTGGGGAGATGGTGCCAGAGACCCTGAAGACCTAAGGAACTCCCTTCCTGAAAAGAAAGTGCTGGGAGAGAAAATAAGTGTCCTGTCCCTAAAAGAAGACTGAGGCCCTCTTTGCCTGGGTGGGCCAGCCTCCTCCCTGTTGTCCTGCTTCCTGCTAGCTATTGCTGGGGATGGAGGTGTATCGAAAGGGCTCCTCTTGCTGTGACAGTTGTTCTCCCAAGTAGTCCTTGCAAAGTAGCTCTCAACACCCTTCAACTCCACAGTCATCCAAAGCAGGGGAGTGTGGCTGGAAGCAGCAAGCTTAGCAAAGGCCCAAGAGCCAGATGCAGAGAGTGCAACTGGGCTGCAGCTCTTGGAGCCGTAGGTTCATATGCAGAAGTTTCTCGCATCAAACCTGCCACTTTGGCAGGTAGGATGGGCTCTCACTAACGAAGCCCAAGGGATACCTTTCTAAAGTTACCAGGGACACTCAAAGGGAACTCACTCTGAGGAAATCGTACTGTGAAACTACATTCCTCCCTGACAAAGGGTTCTACACACACAGCAATGACTAAAATAGCAAGCGAGATAAATCCTTCGAGGATAGCATTTACCAAACCAGTGTTCCACAGCACGCTGTTCTGAGAGAATGTTAATGGATTCTGTTTTAAAATAAGGAGTGGTGGTGGTGGTGATGTGGGGGGAGGGATGGTGCGTTCTCTGGCCCACTAAATTTTTTGGAAATGCTTTAAACAGGAATTCTCTGGAGAGTCACAATGTACATAAGCATGTTAAAGGTTTTGAGAAGTACTGCTTTAAATAAATCTGCTGCATTTTGTTTAACCCACTATATCCTAAATTGATTTGAGCAGGGAACACTTCTCCATGGGAAACACTTTACCATCTATAGACACAGTTTTGGGAATTGCTGCTCAAAAAGAAACAAAAAGAGTTGGGAGAAATTGTCACCTGGGGAAAAAAAAACTTGTAATCCAGTCCCATTGCATTATTAAATGTGATAAAAATTGAGCAATTCATCTTCCCATAGCTGATGAGTATCAGAGAGTGGACCCCTTGTCCCTGATTCTCTGTCTGATGTGCTCAGCTGCTGCTTCTCTAGCAAGTTCCCTCCCATGAAACTAGTCCCAGAAAATGAAGCAGGTTTAAGGAATAACCCTGTCATTTTGAGTATGGCACTTATATCTTGTCCATTTCTTTTAGTATTTTGTTATATCCGAAAACCGTGTTTTCCTTTCAGCATGAGATTTGCACTCTTTTAAACAATGCGTTATGAAAACTTTTATATATTCAAAGAGATATAAATAATATTATAGTTAAAATCAGATTACCCACCCCCCAGCTTAAGAAAAAACATTACCAGTAGAGTTGAAACCCTCTTGTCCATCTGTCTGGGATAAAAGCTCTCCTTCCCTGCCTCCCTCCCAAGTAACCACTCTCCTGGATTTAGTGTTTATTATTCTCATGCAGTTATTTATACTTTTTACACATATATATATGTATCTTAAAACAGCCTATACCCCTGCTTTATATATCTCAAAATTTTATATCTGTGTTATGAAATCTCCAATTTGTATTTTCTAGTCAGTGCTATATTTGTGAAATTCATCCATGCCATGACATGTGGCTCTAGTTTATCATTTTTCACTACTGTATAGCATTCTCTTTGGTGAATATGCCATGATTTATTCATCCATTCTGTTGTTTATTGACATTTTAGGCTGTTTCTAGATTTTGCCTCACAAGACTACCAAGATCATCCTTGTGTAGATATTCTTACATGAGTGTTGCTCTTGGGTATATGTCTAGGATGGAATTGTCCCAACACAGGGTCTGAGAATCTTCACCTTTGGGAGAGATGGTCAGATCACTCTCCCAAATGGTTTATTACCTTGTACTCCCACCAACAGTGTATAAAGGTTTGAGATGGAATACATTAATTGGCTCTTAGAATAAAGTTCTCCCCAGGGGATGCATCTCTGATTCTGTCACTGGAACATACATTTTATTTCTCAAAACTCCTTGACAACTAATGACTTCTCAGGAACACATTTCATCATTTCTGTTTGTAAATGAGGGGATTGGCCTAGGTAGTCTCTAAGCTCCCTTCCAGTTTGACAATCTGAGTTTCCATGTTTTATTCATTGAGAGCATCTGAAGAAGAACCTTGGGTTTTGACTACATTGCAGGAATTATTTTAGGAACACATAACAAGTTTCAGTACCAACGAAATGTGTGTCTCATCTCCTAGTGCCCTGCTGTCAGGTAGAAAGTCAGTACTGTGATAAGAGGGCCATTATGCAGCCTTACCTTGGACTGCAGAGAGGAATGTAGGGTCCACAGGAAGGGGTTCTTCTTCCCATGCCCCGGTTTTCTCCCAAGCCTCTCATGATTTAGAAGCCTTCCTCTTTCTTTCTTTCTTCCAAGAATAATGAATGCTTGTTGCAAATATTTACAGTAGACTCTCAGTTAACCAGCACCCATGTGAACTGGAACTCAAGCAACTGGCAAAATCTCAAGTAACCGGGGGAAAAATGGTACCGGTTGCATGAGAGTGCTGGTTGCTTGAGTCCAGGTATGTGTATATATACACGGGCAGTCCAGAATGTATCTAGCCATGTAATATGAAAAATAAAGGCATTTATGGGTAGGGGTTCCTTTTTCCAGACAGCCCTCATATGCTTGTATGTATTTACACACACACACACACACACACACACACACACACGCACACAAAGTGTATAAAGTCAAAAGGAGCCCTCATACAACTGACCCGTAGCTCATACTCCAGAAGTACTGTTACTAAATAGTTTTATGTGGCATTGTAGGCTTTCTTCCTGCACATACACACACATAGGTTTTTCTTTCAAAAGGTTTTTTACAGAATTGGAGTTCTACCAGACATATTATTCTGACACTTGTTTTCTGTTACCTAAAATATATATCTCCGACATCTGTTCAGATTGAAGCACACAGACCTTCGTCTTTCATAACAGCTACATAACATTACATTGTGTGAGTGGCTACCATAATAGATAAGATTTGAGTACTTATTACATGTCAAAAATTATGAATTAAGTCCTTGCAACCAGCAGTGAGGCAGGTCTTTTTGTTATCCCTGTTTTACAGATGTGAGGACTGGAGTGGGGTGAGGTCAGGAAGCTTGGCCGAACCTGTGCCGATAAGTGGCAGAGGCAGGATGCAAACCCGAGCATGGAGCCTGCACCCTTAGCTGGCATGCCATGCCACCTCTGTGACACAGTCCACTTAACTAGGTCCCTGGGGATGGACTTTTGAGTCAATTGCTGCATTGTGCTATTGTAACCAATACTGCAGCATATATCTGCATCTACCTTTGCAAGTATTTCTGTAGGATAGGTTCCTCCTCTTCTCCAGTGTATAGGTGGAAAGAGCTTACTCATTCATTCAAAGAATATTTACTGAGTTGTAAGGCTCTGGGGGAGCTCTCGGGTCAGATTAGGGGAGTTGACCAGAATTCAACTTCTCAGCTGTCCAAGGATAGTCATTTAAGTGTTCTGTAGGGTTTGCCAGCTGGGTAGTTCCTCATACCCCAGACTCATGGCATCACGTCTGTTCTCAATTGCTTGTGTCTTTGCCTGAGTAGTGGCATGACTATGTCAGCTCAGGAGCTCCCACCTGGGGGCCCATAGCCAAAAATCTTCTTTACTTGCTAGGGGTCAGTGACTACAATGTCTCAGAGCCTGGGTTCTAGAACTTGCAGAAGCAAAATAGTGGATCTGAAAAACTTGTATTCTGGAACACACCTGCCCAGCTCCTCACTTCATTTTCACAATACCACTTTGAAAAATGTACGCACTGCCTCTGTACCTCTGTGTTCTTAGCTGTACAATGACGACAGCAGTAGTAACTGTTTCACAGGGTTAAATGACTTGACGTACGTAGACTGATTATTAATATATGTAAAACATGAGATATAGTAACTGTTATTATTTATTTGGCTATGGAAAAGCTGCACACCAACCCACATAAAACAGTTGAAGACATCTGTGGCATTTTGGTGAGGAGTGGGGAGAGAGGAAGGGAGGAAGTAGCTATTAAATAGATAATATATTCACATGGTTCAATACTCAGAAGATATAATAAAAAGCTATTTCCTATGCGGTACTATAGATCTGTGAGACTTTTTACATTATAGTTAACAGCCATTAGAAATGATGTCTTAGAGTAATGGTTAGTGACATTCTACAATGACTGTGATATAAGTGGCAAAGGAAAAGAAGCACGCTACGAAATGATATATAGCCATAGTGACAATTTTATTTTAAAAATGTGTATTTGTTTTTTGTTTTTTTTCATAGAAAAAAACTGTGTAAGGCTTCACAGCTGTAAGTAATGATTGTCTCTTGGTGGTAGTATTATCGGTTTGTTTCATTTTCATCCTTCCAATTTTTTGTATTTTCCAGTTTTCCCATAAAGAACATGCATTCCTCATGTAACCAGGAAAAATAAAAATGTAATGTAAGAAGATGTCCCGAAGCAAGCCTTTTGCAGCTTTTGTGCTTGTAACCCATCTATAGCAATACTTTGTTTTTTACCTGAGGTACTATTTCTTTTATGTTGGTTTTATGTTGGTGTCACATCACAGGGGAGGCACCTTTTCAACCATTCTGTGAGCAATCTCTGGGTGTGAGGAGCTCTGTAATCTGTAAAGACTTAACTACAATCACGTGTCTGTAAACTCTTGCACCTCTGTGATCTTTAGACCATGAACACCTGAAGAGGAGGGAACGGGATTTAATGCAAAGAGTCTACAGATCTTTAAATGAATAAGTGTTATTCTCACTCTAGAAGCACTAAGAGCACATCTACTATTGTAGGTATGAGTGGGTGAAGTGAGATTTTCTTTTCATTTGAAGATGAAGCCCTTATAACTAGTGTTAGGAACCACAGAAAGAGACAAAAAAATGATGGCTATTTAATCATCAGCATCAGGAATCAAAGATGCTCACTTCCTGCCCTTTGGATCATGGTTTGCATGCCGTTGCCCAGCACTGAAAGGTGTCACTGCTATCATTTGCAAGCATTGTCTTTGCCGCCCATTCCCGGCACATTTATGTATGTTCCCTAAGCTGTCAGTTGACTTGGACATCTAACTTTTTCCTCCCATCTTCCTGTTTTAAGCTTAGCTCCTGACAGCTAATTTGACCGTGTCGCCCTCACCCTCCACCACACCAAAGTTGCTCCTTCTGCTTTCCCTTTCTTGCTGTTGGTGACATTCTCCACCCCGCTGCCAAATTAGAAACCTTTGACTCCTTTCCCTCCAACACACTTTACTTCACATTCAGTTGGTCACTGAGGCCAACCTATTTTTCATCTCCTCCACTTATCTCAAAGTCATGCTCTCCTCCATGGGCACTACAACTACCTGCCCTTTACAACCATTTCTCAATGGGTTCTTCCCCTGGGAGAACCACTTTGCAAGGCAGCCAAGAGGGCTCTTTCTAAAATGCAAATCTGGTTACGTCCCTCCCCCAGCTTAAAGTCTTCAGTGCCTCCCTGTTGTCTCCAAGACAAAGTCTGGAATCCTCTGCTTGTCATTCAAGGCATGACCCAATCTGGCCACAGCCTCATTTTCCAAGCCCGTCTGCTACTCCCCACAAAGCACCTACCTTGGAATCTGGTCGCTTGATAACATTTTATTTTCATGCTGTTTGGCACGTTCTTTTGTTTGTTTGTGTTATGTTTTCTGTCTAATGGCAATCCAATTTCTCTTTCGTGACTCACCTCAAGTATATTTTTCCTAGGGAGGCTTTTCCTGGCATCACCAGGTACAACTCACCTCATCTGTCCTTTCACTCCGGCCATCAATACTTCTGTTATTAATGCAGGTACTACTTTATGGCCTGATTTTTCCCATGTCTGTTGTCTCTGTATGCGAACTCCCCGGGGGCCGGGGGGCCGGGCACCATGTCTTTTTCACCTCTGTGCCCCCTAAACTGTCACCATACTGAACTTACCATTCTGTGAACACGCTAAGCTTTTTTGTGGCATCTGCCTTTGCACAGGGAGTTCCTCTACTGGGAACACCCTTCTCCCTTTGTCCCCAAAGGCACACATCTTCTGGTCCCTTACTACTCATCTCAAATGCTGTCTTTCGAAAATCTTTGCACACTCTCAGATAGAGTTACTTGTTCCCCACTCTGTGCTCCCCTAGCCCTCTGGTCAAACCCTGATTATAGCATTTGCCACATAAACGATTTATTATGATTATCAGCTTACATGACTGCTGCCCCATCTCCTCAACCCCCATTCCTAGGCTGTGAGATCTCAGGCAGCAGGTCATCTTATTGTTTCTAGCACAGAGCACAAGAGATAAGCAAATACTTCCTTGATCAATCATTAAAGTCTTTTAGGTTACATGGCATCCTAGGAAAAAGCATTGAGTAGGTCAGTAAGCTTTGCATACTTATTTCCATAGCGGATCAAGGCGCCTCTGGGTGAGTGCTGGATTCATAGGCCTTTTCCAGGTTCTGACGCTAAATTTTTCCTTGTTACTCTTCCAGGTGTTCATGCTCAACAGTTGATGCACAGCCCGTCCTCATCCCCCATGAGCTGTGGTTCTGATGCAACCTATGGTCATGCAGGGATGCCCTTACACCTTTCCACGATGTCATGAGTGGCGGGCAGCTGACCAGTTTCATCACAGCAGCAGCCTCCGAAGTGCCTGCCCCCAGCTGCAGGTAAGAGGCCACCAGCAAAAGACTTGCAGAGAAAGAGTGAATACGGGATCTGGAATGTTCTTTTGGGTGTTCATGCTTCCTAAGCCTCAGGGGCACTCCTTCTGGCCCATCCCGAGTCCTTTTATAGGGGGGCATGGGGCAAGAAAGTGTGTTGGGCTGGGAAGCCAAGGGTCCACCATGGCTGAGGGGTGCTAGTTCCATGTTAACCTCCCAAGGGGGTTCCCAGAAGAGTGTAATCCTTAAGGGCATGGCTTAGGATAGCAGCACCTTCCTTTGCCTTGGCTTCCCTGTGACATACGAGGACTATCTGGAAAACATCCAGCCATAAAAGCCTCTTTGTCATATCACATGGCTGGATACTTTCCTGATAGCACTTGTTTCATATTCTGTACCTGCAGAATATCTCTCTTTCCATTTGCTCTCCTCAACTTCCTAGCCTCACTTGACACTCCTGGCTCAGCCCCACTAAGAACCCCTGAGTGTCACACCTTCCTCTCCTGTCTCTTTCTTCCTCTAGGAGTGGAGTGGTGCTGCTGTGTATGGCTGCCTATGTATGTTGGTAGGCGGGCAGAGGGCCTGTGAGAGGCAGTGATCCAGAGGCTTCCTGAAAATAGGGAGGCCCACAGGACAGTGGAGTGGACAAGGCAGCAGCATAAGCATAGTTGCGCTTGCCGCAGAGCTGTGAGAAAGTACTGTGCCTCCTAGAGTATCACAGACGGGCTGTGCTGCCAAGTCCCTGCTGGGGGTACAGGTAGCCACTGAATATACAGGGACAGGGAAGGGAGGGAGAATGGCGGGGGGGGGGGATGGCAAATGTGAGTGCTGGGAAGCCATTCTTGGGGAGAATAATAGTGGACAGTCAAGGCCCACAGAGGTATAACATCTGGGTCCCCCTGAGCTGTTTCCCACATCTAGCCAGAGAAGGTACTGCCTCTAACATATTGTCAAAGCCAGTGTCACTTTAGTCTCCCTCGGGGCACCCACCCCTTCCCCAGAGTGGGGCTTTCATAGGGTCAACACTGAAAAGCCTGGGCCCTTCCCAAAGGCTTGCCCCACTCACTGTCTGCCTGCTCTAAGCTTCACGGTCTAGATGCGGGGACCTGCGGCTTTGTTCTGTGATTGAGGATGGGAGACCATCCCTTCCCATCTGCCACTGTCCAGTTACTTTTCTTCCTTCCCTCTGGCCCTGCCTTTGTCTCAGAGTTTCAGTAGATAAGGAGAGAGCCCTGTAGGGAGTGTGGGTGAGAAGCAAACATCTCGGCCAGATGGCGAAGGCCAGAATCAGAAGGACACTGATAAGGAAAGAAAATAATTACTGTCTGTTATTTGCCTATTGTGTGCCTGGCTCTGCTGGGGGACGTGCGAGTGTAAGGGGGGCCCTGGGTGAGGGGGAAACAGAGTGAGGAACATAGAAAGGGAGCCAAGTGAGGGTTTGGGAAACTAAGAAGATGGCTGAAGGGCATGAAAGGCTAACATGGGTGGAGCCACTCATCGTGGGTGCTTCCCTCAGGACCAGGACAAGTTGGTTGTTGCTGGGTCACAAGTGGCCATTTCGAACTCTGGGGTGATTCCAGTCCAGGGGACTCTGCGAGACTGGCTTGAGCTCAACTCTCCCAGCATAAGCAAGGCTGTGATCCGGAGCTAGAGCCACTCTCCACTCTCGGCCTGCCATCTCCTGCCATCCCCCATCCACCCCATTGTCCCCCCAGACCCCCAGAAAGGCTCAGGCAGCTGCTGCAAGTATTCCTGTAGGTGGGCCTGAGCATGGAAACAATGTGGGACTGTGGAAGGCCCAGCCGACTCTGTGGGAGATCCACGAGGGGTGGGAACAGAACCCTTTTTGGTGAAGACGAAGTGTTTCCCTCAGTGCTGACGGGTGGGGGCCCAGCTCGGGAATGTTAACCTTTCCCCAGGCAAGTCTGCTGGAGCAGAGTAGCCACTTCCAGAAGGAGCCATGCCAGGGGCCCAGGGCAGCACAGGCCGGGCACAGGAGACCCCCTGGCACAGGATCCTTGCGTGGAGCTGCTGGCTCCCATGCTGCCCTCTCCCTTCCCTGCAGAGGTACGAGGGGAGGCCCACAGACCATCCATGTCCCCCGTGCCTTGGAGTGCACCCCTCTCTGTCCCATGTTGTCACAGTGTGCTCGGATAAATCTGTTGCTGCCCAGCCACCTGATGGTGCTGTCCCCATGGCTCTGTCCCCAGGTATGCCTTTGAGGACACTTAGTCAAGGACAAGGCTTATTTTCAAGGCTACCCCCCTGCCAGGCCATAGGGAAATTGCTTACTCGAGGTTTGTCACCAGGGTCTGATCCATTCCTCCACCTCAGGGGAGGGGTGGGCCTCAAGGCAGAGTGACTCTTTTGTGTCCTCCATGGCAAGGGAAAATAAGCTGCCCTCTGCGTGCCCCTCCTCAGCGCCATGGAATGCCCAGTCCTACTGCTGCCAACCTCGCCAGCCTGGGAGGGCCCTCCTGGCCCCGGTGTGGCGGGCCCAGTTGGGAGTGAGCCGGAATTCCCCAGGGACAAAGCTCTGATTCACCGGCTGAACCCTGACATAGCCGCCCCCTCCAGATTCCTGGGGGGTCAGTAAACAGACAGCGTGGCAGAGCCCGCCTCCTGCCCAGGCTCAGCTCTGCCTGCCGTCCTCGAGGGAGCCTGCTCAGAGCCTGGCAGGACTCTGCCTGCGCCTCACCCAGCACTGCGTCCGGGTTCCTGCTGAGGGACAGTCATGGAGCCACCTGGCCCTGCAGCGGAGTGCCCAGGCAGCACGGGTAGGGTCAGCTCCTGGGGCCCTGGCCTGGCGGCTCCTTCACTTCCCTTTCAGGATGTGGCTGCCAGCTGTGGTTTGCATGGGATGATTGCTTTCCTAGATTGCCTGAAGTGTCCTGTGTCAGGTGGAAGCCTTGTGGCGGGGTGGAGTATGTCTTGTGAGGGGGACAGGGGCACTAGACAGTCTCCGCCACCAGCAGGACCATGTTCTTTCTACAGTAGGTGAGCGGGTGGGCAGGCAGGTGGGCTAGTGGCTTTCCCCAGACTGGGGTGGAATAGCTTAGCTGAGATTCCGTCCTCCACAGTCCCCACCTACCCTGACTGCCCCCCACCCCCAGGCAGTCCTGGCACTGCTAAAGGCAGCTAACTTCCTAAGGGCTATTTAGCACAACCCCATTCCCCCAAACCGCACATTACCCCACAGGGCAAGCAAGTAATGAACTCTGAGCTTGAGGGCCCAAGGCGAGACGTGGGCAGGCTGCATGGCCGGCTAGTCCTTTTAACTGCCGACTCCGGTCAGAGTCCTTTGGAGATCAGGGTCCAGAATGGTGCTTTAGCCCTTTCTTGGTGCATGGAAGGTAAACAGGACTCTCCAGGATGATCTGCAGGCTTTCTGACTGTGGTGGGAAATGTGGACGGGGAAGAGAGAAAGGGCACATCAAGGCCTCAATTTACTGGGAAAGTAGTCCATCTACTAAGAGCTCCATCTGGTTGGTCTGCGCTCTCTGTCTCTGAATCGTTATGGGGCAGCCCATCGGCTTTCTTTCCCAGAAGGTTGTGTAAACTGGGACCCTGAAATAGGAGCCTCCAGTTCCCCTTGAATGCTATGTTCGTCAGTGTTTGGGCAATTCTGAGCATCTCTTTCCTAACTCAAGGACTTCCTCGAACCCATCTGGCCAGTACTCCTGGCAGAATTCACAACACTAAGAGAAATGATAGTAGTTATGTGACCGACCTAGACCAAACGAGGACCTTGCAGTGAACAGAGCCACCACATCTTCCTTGGCTTGGTGCAGACTCCAGGGGATGACAGGATGTCTGTATTTCTGGCCAGGTTAGAGCTGCTGCCATCTCCCCTGCACCTCCTCAGGATGGTGCTGGGGTTCCCTGCCTAAGCCTGAAGCTGTTCAACGGAGCTGTCAGTGCTGCTGGACCCCTGGAGCCACCAGCCATGAATCTGTGTTGGAATGAAATTAAGAAGAAGTCTCACAACCTCCGGTAAGGCCTGGCCCCTGTGCTTGTAGGTCCTGGGGGCCGGGCTCTTGATAGGGTTGGGCTCCTTGTGCTGCTACAGCTTGTCATTCTCCTCACAGCCTGTGTGTCACCCTCTCACCAGTCTCACCATCGCCTTCTCCCTTTCCATCTTGGGCACTGGGGAAAGAACCCTGGGTCAGAAGTCAGGAGATTTTTCTGCAGCCTCCGTTTTAAGTAGCTGTATCACCTTGGATAAGTGGTTTGAGTTAGCTTGTATTTGTTTGGATTTTATTTTTAAGAAAAGAAATGAGTGGAGGAATAGGCTGACCAGACGTACCGTTTTAAACGGGACAGAGAACAACGGTCCGGTCCCATCTGAGACAGGACCGGACCGTTGTTCTCTGTCCCGTTTAAAACGGTGTGTCTGCTCACCTTGTGGAGGAACAGTACCTGTCCTAACTACCTCACAATGTTGCTCTGAGGATTCAAATAAGATTTGGAAATGCTTTAAAAGTGCTGAGATATAAATGAAGGATTTGATTACTCACCTCCTCTTCTTCACATGGCTCTCCTCCATCTTGGCAGATCTTATCTGTGCTCTCTTCCATGTTTTCATCCCTCCATTCCCATCCATTGGTTATTAGCCCACCCATTCCTCCCTGGACTAAGGGCAAATCAGTAAGAGCCAGAACGCAATTTCTGTATCAATTGTTCATCTTTTCCTTACCCCTCTGTATAACCCCTCCCCCACCACTTTTCCTCTCCACTCCCCAAACCCCTGGCTTCCGGTGCACTCTGGTAGGGATGAGTCAATATGGAGAAGTTGACAGGATGAAGGCTCTGGAGTCAAACCTGAGCTCAAGTCCTAGCTCTATCAATGACTTAACTTGGTGACCTTGGGCAAATTTTTTAACTTCTCTGAGCATAGTAGTACCTACCTCAAAAGGTTGCTCTGAGAATTAGTGGAAGCAAAAATTTAGATAGTGGGCTTGGCCCAGCCGGTTGGGAGGCAGTAAATAATTATGGTAGACTGTCAGTCAACTGGAACTCAAGCAACCAGGCCTCTCAAGCAACCGGCACAAAACAATCTTCTATTTTTTTGCCTGTTGCTTGAGAGTTTTGCTGTTTGCTTGAGAGTGCTGAGTACATTTATCCGGCATCTACCGATCCCCATTGGTGCCGGTTAACTGAGAGTCTGCTGTGTTATTGTCAGCTAAGGAAAATGAGTTCAGTAGGACCCTTGTGCCTCTTATGTTTCTGTGCATCTGTGCACGTGTGAGTGCCCATGCTCACTGCCCTGATTGCTGTTTCCACTCACTGCGTCCTGTCCTGCTGAGAGGGTGGGCTCTGAGAAGCCTCTGTGGAGAACGGTCTGACTTCAGTTCCTCCAGGGTAAGAGAGCAAGCACACAGCTGTCACCTCCAATGCCCTTGCTCCATTCCCTGCCCTTCCTAGCCTGATGCTGGACACATGACTGAATTGACTGACATCCACCAAGCGACGTGTTAAACCACTTTAGTCTGGGATCCTTCCCCACCCATGGTCCTACCCATTGGTTTTAGCCCAGAACTACATGTGGAGGTGCCTCTGTGGGCGGTTAGCAGGGAGGGCTCCGGGCCTCCTCCCACTTCAACCAAAGAAGCTCCTCTTTAATCTCCTTTATATACTAATGTTCTATCTCAGTATTTATTTGGGGAAAAAGTTTTGCCACTTAAAAAGAAGATTGAAAATTACTGGTCTTACCCATTGTGTGCAGTGCTCGCCTAGAGGCCTTCTCCGACCACAGTGGAAAGCTTCAGCTCCCTCTCCAGGAGATTATTGACTGGCTCAGCCAAAAGGATGAGGAATTGTCAGCTCAGCTGCCCCTGCAAGGGGATGTGGCCCTGGTGCAGCAGGAGAAGGAGACACATGCGGTAGGTTAGAGTGATGGAGGCCATGGTGTGGAGCT
>PVJL010000016.1:765093-886104 GCA_004026885.1 Lyroderma lyra
ATTTTTATTGTTAGACTTATTGGGGTGACATCTGTTAGCAAGGATTACATAGGTCTCAGGCATACAATTCTACAGTGCATTGTCAACTTGATGTATAATAAGTTCACCACCTAATGTGACTTCTCTTTCCATCACCTTATATTTAGCTTCCCCCCCTCCTCTCCCACCCCCTCCCCTTTCTCCCCTCCCTAACCCACTCCTGATTTTTAATGGACACAAGGGAAACTGAACTTAATATAAAGATAATTTTAAAAACACAGGATACAAAACCATGTACAGGTGGATCTCAATTATATACAAATTTATATAGATGTTTATACACACATATAAAAATATAAGAAGGAACTATATCAAAGTATTCACAACAGTTAACTCTAGGTGATGAAATTAGTGTTCTTTTTAATCTTCTTCACGCTTTTCTAAAATTTCTAAGATTTCTATGACATGTATTACTTCTGTAATCAGAAAATAAAAACAGATGTTTCTTAAAAATAAATACAGAATGCACCAGAAGAAATGACAATGGTGTGACATGACAGAGATGTTAGCTAACCCTAGAAGGACAATCGTATTGCAATATAAATGTATTAAATGAATATGTTGTATATCTTAAACTTATACAACATCATCTGTCAGTTATATCTCAATTAAAAATTAATACAGATGGAATACAATACAGCAAGAAAATAAACTATAATTGTGTGCCACAGCATGGATGAATCTTAAAGACAGTATGTCGAGTGAAAAACAGATGTAAAAACAATACATACTGTATGATTACATTTCGATAAAGAGTTCAGAAATGGAAAAACCAATCACTGGTATTACAAGCAAGATAGTGGTTGCCTGGGGGTGGAAGAGAATGAGATAGGGACCAGAAAGGGTCATGACGGGCCTTCCAGGATGCTGGTGGAGTTCTGTTCCTTGGTCTCAGTATTGGTTGCAGAGATGGACTCACTTTATGGAGAATGATTGAGCTATACACTTTTGATTTGTGTGCTATTCTCTATGTATGAATGCTGTCTGGAAAGTATCCAGCCATGTAACATGCAAAATAGAGGCATTTATGGCTGGTTTTTTTCCCAGACATCTCTCGTATATTTCAACAATAAATTAATTAAAATCTTAACATAAATCCTGCCCATTCTCATTTTGATCTCTGTAAGCCCCTTACAGGGGATTTTCTGAGTGTTGCAGAGAACTCAGATTCCTAGCCCCAAATTTTCATATTTCTGTCTACCCTATGGTATAGAAAGACCCATTTCCTACTACATAGATGTTCCAATGGCAGACTTATTCTTCTGCCTATAGGGTGGACTGCACCTCTTTTGGTCTGGGTAGCCCAAAGATTCATGGTAATGCCTAAGGATCAAGTAACACTGAAGAGAAGAAAGGTTGTCAGTTGCAGAATGGACTGAAAGCCATCGAAAGACTTCCTTCTCTGTTGACCGTGTTGCTAAACTTCACAGGCCTTTATGGAAGATGTCAAGTCTCGGGGCCCTTATATCTACTCTTTACTGGAGTCAGCTCAGGCCTTCCTGTCCCAGCACCCATTTGAGGAATTGGAGGAGCCTCCTTTGGAGAGCAAAGGTGGGTGGTCTTCGTCTCTTCCCCCTTCTCCTTGAACTGTGAACCACTAAACACCTTCCTGCCCTCCCCAAACTAAATTTTCTCAGCTAGGAGGGTAGTTTTATCCTAGGAGTCCAAAGTTGTGGAGGAGTGAGATTCATACTGCAAGTAAAAGCAAAGGGAACAGATCCTGGATCAGTGGGGGACCAGTGTGTGGCCCAAAGCTGTATTTGACTCTGCAGCATCCTGTGTGGCCTTCTCATGAGGCATGAGAAAGAAAAAAACAAGCAAAAGACTCAAATGCATTGAACTGACTCAGTGAATCAAACTAGGAGTATGTCCTTTAAAAATATACTGCTTTATTCCAACATGGAGAGAGACATGTGGCAATGCAATAATCAACCAGCAACTCAAAAAAACTTCTTAAAATCTAAAATGTTAGCTGATAACATTTGAGAAGAAAATGGATTGTGTGTTTTTGATACTGTCCCTGGTCACTTCTGGCCCCTTCCCTCAATACAGTGGGCCACTCTAGGTATAGGTTCATATGAGGCAGCTGGATCCATGGTAATTAGGTCTGAGTGGTAGCCCAGCAAGCCCTCTTTTCCAAAAGAGTCTTTATCCCTTTGAGATTGGCTATGAATAACCAGAAGGATCTTTCGTTAATCAAGCTCTTTGTCAATGTTGTTGTTGAACCCCTATTTTACCTTGAGCCCCTCAGAAGGAGGCTAATATTCAATTTACTGCCCAGTGGACCTCAGAAAGGACAAGCTCAAGAGAGAAGAGGGCAGTCCCAAATAGCCTGGAGTTTTAGGGCTCTGAAACTACTTTGCAGGGAGGTCTGAGGGAGGAAGAAAAAACCTACAGTTTAGGCGCTTAGGTGGAAAAGCTTGGCAAGTTATTTTAACTTGTCCTAGGCTGGGCCTTCCTAAAATGTACCCCTTCTCTGGATGGAGGTGGACAGCAGACACTAATGCACAATCATATGCCAGGGTCATGCGAATAGGACTGTGGATGATTTGCCTCATTGTGCCTCTTAAAATATTTTACTATTTACCTTGACCATTTTTAAGAATATGAGGAAATCCTTCTGCTATCATAGATGGACAACAACAACATGATCTCTTGAGTATGATAGAGTATCCGTGAACCTATATATGTGATAAAATCTCATAGATGTAAATACACCCACACACAAACAAATAAATAAGTATGGGTAAAACTGGGAACTGTGAACAGAATTGGTGGATTACATCATCAGTATCCTGGTTATGATATTGTACTATAGCTTTGCAAGATGCTACCATTTGGGGAAATTGTGTAATGGGTACATGAAATCTCTGTATTATTTATTTCAATTGCATGCGAATCTAGAATGATCACAAAATACAAAGTGTAATTTTTTAAAAACCTGAATGTGCACAAGGAGCTCAACCATGAAAAATACGTATTTGTGCGTGTATGAATATATGCCCAAACACATGCACATGCACGCGCACACATGCACATCTTACAAAGGGCTACCTTTATCTCTGTCTTTCAATGGGGTTCCCTTGCCTCATTGGCCTGACCTGGCTTCCTGCCCGTCCTTGCAGATACCTCTCCCAGACAGCGGATCCAGAATCTTAGCCGCTTTGTGTGGAAGCAGGCAACAGTGGCCAGTGAACTATGGGAAAAGCTGACAGCTCGCTGTGTGGACCAGGACCGCCACATAGAACGCACTCTGGAGCAGCTGTTGGAGATCCAAGGGGCAATGGAGGAATTAAGTACTACTCTGACCCAGGCTGAGGGAGTCCGGGCCACTTGGGAGCCCATTGGGGATCTCTTCATTGATTCACTCCCTGACCACATCCAGAATCTTAAGGTATGCAGGCCCCCTCACCTGGTTACAGTCCACCCCAAGACCTGAAATTCCTTCCAGATCCTGACAGTGTTTCTGCTGATGAGACTCCATTGTTTGCCTGGACTGCTACTGAGCCCACCCGTTTATGTGATAGAGTTGCGGGGCTGGTTTAGCTGGGGTTTCCTCTGTCCTATTGTCTTCTCTTTATCTAGTATTTTCTGAGAGTAGGAAAGGAAAAGAATGAGGACAGAGCCTACCCACATCTTAGTCCTATTGCCCTAATAGGCCAGCACCTAAGTTGTGCTGTTGAAACAAAATCTGAGTGAGGAAGGAGTTGTGATAAATGACTAATGGTTCCCCTTTCCCACTCTCTGTCCACTGTGGGACTTGGGCCCTGGTTCTACAGCTATTCAAAGAAGAATTTTCCCCCATAAAAGATGGAGTGAAGTTGGTGAATGATCTGGCCCATCAGCTTGCCATCTCTGATGTGCACTTGTCAATGGAGAATTCCCGGGCCCTGGAGCAGATGAACATCCGGTGGAAACAGCTTCAGGTAGAGGAGGCTGGAGTGAGCCATGGGGAAGAGCCTCACTATAACGAGGTGTGGGGAAACTTCTCTGTCCCAAAGGAAGTGAAGGGGCATTGGTATGGGACTTACCTGGGAAAGAAATCATGGAGAATTTGAAGCCAGTGAACAGGCTTCTCAACCTCTAAGCCACAGGGAATGATTGAAATGAAGGTCTGAGAGGGACGTGTCAGAATGTGGGCATGTAGGATAGACAGGGATGGATGAAGGGTGCCTGAAATTAGGAATGCTCTTCTCTGACCCTTAGGAGTGCAACGAGAGGGCCAGTAGTTGGATAGTGGTGGGAGGAGTCTGCACCGGAGAAGAACCAGCCTATCAGGGGGTTAACAGAGACCCCCAGAGGGCCTGCAAATCCTACACTAAACGTCAATGAACCCGCTCACTTCCAACCTGCTCTTTCCGCAGGTGTCAGTTGGTGAAAGGCTTAAGCAGCTCCAGGATGCCCACCGGGACTTTGGGCCTGGGTCACAGCACTTCCTCTCCTGTACGTGAGACAGACTGGGCTTCACTTAGAACCACAGCCACCTTCCAAGTGTCTGCTTTTGTGCCTCGGGGGCCTACCAGGAGCCCAATGTACCTTGGTATCTGAGATACAGTACAGATACAGCAGTGTGGTCAGTGGTTCAAAGGCCCAGCTCACACATCAGAGAGGCCTGGGTCTGAGTTACAGCTCCATGACTTAATAGCTGTGCAAGCTTGAAAAAACTAGGGAAAACTTTTGGAACCTCAGTTTTCCCACCTGTAAAAAGAAGGAGGAATGTTATGTGGCTCATGGGGTTATGAGAATGAAATGACTTCCTTTTTTTCAGCACTATTTATTAAGGGCTTGCTTTGGGCCAGGTTCTCCTCTAAGCACTGAGGCTACATCAGCGAACAAGTCATTGGACCTGTAGAACTTCTATTCTAGTGAGGGAAGCCAGCCTATCAACAAATAAGTCAACATATACAGTAGACTCTCTGGTAGCCAGTACTCAAGCAATTGGCACTCCGATGCAACAGGCAAAATGTTTTGCCAGTTGCTTGAGTTCCAGTTACCAGGGAGTCTACTTAACATTTCTCCAGCATCTACCCATCCCCCTGAAAGTCTCCTGTGTAAGGTAAATTGGTGACAAGTGCTATGGAAAAAATAAAGCAGGATGGCGTGAATAGGGAGTGCTGGCTTTCATGGGGGAGCTGTGGCCATTTGGAATCGGGTCGTCAGGAAAGGCCTCACTGAGAGCATGCAGTGGAGAGGAAACCTCAGGGAGTTGCAGGAATGAGCCATGTGCACGTCTGGGGGAAGAGCATACCAGGGAGTGGGAACAGCAACTTCTAGGACCTTAAGGCAGCAGCATGGCCGAGGACCAGAAAGGAGGCCGGTGTAGACGTGTGCAAGGAGGTGGAAGGACTGGAGGACAGAGTAGTGGCAGGGGGCCAGAGCACAGAGGACCCTGTAGGTTAGGGTAAGGATTTGTGGTTTTGTTCTCAATGGAATGCAGAACCTTTGGAGGGGATGGCATGATCTGACTTATGTTTCAACAATCAGAGTGTTGAGGGGTGAGAGTGGGAGCAGGGAGACCTCTTTGGAAGCTGATTGCAATAATCCAGGTGAGAGATGATGGGATATCAGGGAGGGTCGCAGTGGAGATGGTGGCAATGCACAGACCTGAAAATCTGACACCTACGCAAAGCAGTTGGAAGAGTATCGTGTGCATAGTAGGAACTCAATAAATGTCAACATTAGTTAAAACTGTAACTATTATAATCAGTGGTATGCAGCTATACCTGCAGAGGGCTCTTGTACCCAGGGAGCCTGCATTGAGGTGCTTGGCCAGGTAACTTAGCCTCTCCTGGAATATCTGGAAGATACATGCATGGAGCAGAGAGGAGCATCCCAGTGTTCCTCACCAGAGAGAAATGGGCAATACCAGTCCCCAGGGCCCACAGGACTGAGAAGCTTGACCTTCTGGGGGGAAGGACTTTGAACCCCAGGAGCAAAGTCATATCCACAGCAGCGCTGCAGCTGCCTGCAGCTGAATGGGTAGGAATGGCAGTCTTCCCAGGGAGAAGACAGTCAGACTGGCGCAGGCAGGGTATTCCTGTTCATGCCCCTGCCACATCTCTGTCACATAAGCATGTTGGCGACAACCTCTTCTCCTTCCCTTGCCCTCCGATCAGGAAGAGAAGTGTGTTCACTAGTTCTTGCCCCACCCTCAGGGCTGTTGAGAGCGAGTCATGAGAGTCAGGCATCCCCTTTTAGGCTTGATCTTTACTTGGGAGGGGAGACCTGGGGCATCACCAGGGTCCTGAAGAGCATTAGTAGCCAGCTTCTTTCTGTTGTCCTTCACCAGCCTCTGTCCAAGTTCCCTGGGAAAGAGCCATTTCGCCCAACAAAGTTCCCTACTATATCAAGTGAGTGGCCGTCTGAATCAAGCGGGTCAGTCACCTGCCCACCATCCCCTCCCTCGCCTGTTTTTTTTCTACCTGTCTACGTCCCTCTTTATCTGTTGGGATTCCTCCACCCCGTCCAGTTTTTCCTCCTCATCTCAAGACCTCAAGATTCTACCTGGGTAAAGGTGAACCCTTGTGCTTTGGGACCTTCAGGGTTCACTCTTGGGCCCTGCAGCCCCTTGCATCCAATCTATCACTGAGCAGTACGTGCATGTGTGGGGGCGGGAAAGGGTGTGGTGAACCCTGGCACTATTGATGCTTCTGTTTGTAGCCACCAGGCTCAGACCACATGCTGGGACCATCCCAAGATGACGGAGTTATATCAAACACTGGGTAAGAATGCTGGGTTCCTCTAGAGCAGCGGTTCTCAACCTGTGGGTCGCGAGCCCTTTGGGGGTCAAACGACCCTTTCACAGGGGTTGCCTAAGACCATCAGAAAACACATATTAGATATTTACGTGATGATTCATAACAGTATCAGCATTACAGTTATGAAGTAGCAACGACAATAATTTTATGGGGATCACCATGACATGAGGACCTGTATTAAAGGGTCGGGCACTAGGAAGGTTGAGAACCACTGCTCTAGAGGGTGGAGATCTACTCAGGTGCTTTTGTTCTGTAAAAACAGAAAGGAATCCCATTCAGCCAGCAGGTGGGATAGAAGTGAATGCCTTGTCCTTTCTCCAGTGGCCTTCTTCCTTTTCCCATCTGTACCTCCCTCAACTGGAGGCTCTCCATTCCCCTGCTGGACCATTTTACCATCACAATAGGAAATTATGCTTATAGATGTGAACCAGATCTGCTTTGAAGGACACTGTCCAGGATATAATGAATGTGACTGTCACATGCCTTATCTTTGGCTACTAAGAGAGACTCACTGTTAGGTTACAAGTTTCATCCATGTTGATGTATGTGAATATAGTTCATTTTCACTGCCATAGAGTGTTCCATTGTATATACCACAGTATCTTCATCCAGCCTACTGTTGATGGACATTTAGATTGTTTCTAGTTTGCAGTGCTGCAAAAGAGCTCTTGTCCATGTCTTCTGATGCATAATGAATGCTGTGCATGCTTTTCAGTCTACAGATCTAACATTGCTTCAGTGTGCTATGGCAAGCATTTTAAAAATTGAAATAGACTAGGAAATGTGAAAATGCAATAGCTCCTTAGCAAGAGTCATATTTGATATTACTTTTGTTATGTTTTTACTTTATCAAATCTAGTAAGGTACTGTTTCCTGAAATGTTTCATTCAGTTATTAATATTTATTCATGCACACATGAGTGTGTATGTGTACATTGAATCATCATGATATAAAATGAATTGCTTACTATGTGTCTTTGTCAAAAAACATTTGAAAACCACTGCTCTAGGATATATAACTGACTGGGTTGTAGGATACATGGATGTTCAATTTTAGTAGGTGACACCACATTGTGATTGTATGAGGTTACACTTCCACCAGCAGTTCTCATTGATCCACATCTTTGTGGACTCTTGCTATTATCAAACTTTTATTTTTTGCCAGTCTGGTGGGTGTAAAATGGTATCTGGTAGTGGTTTTAACTTGCACCTCCATGATCTGAATGGGTCTCTTCCCATCCTTTGCAGCTGATCTAAACAACATTAAGTTCTCAGCCTACCGCACTGCCATGAAGCTACGCAGGGTCCAGAAGGCACTGCGCTGTAAGTCTCCCATCTCTTAAAGGCTTCACCACTCTCCTACTCTTCCTCATTTTTCAGATGTTTCCCACTTTCATCCTGCCTTGACCAGGGTTGTTGATTGGCTAGGTGGGAACTCTCCAAAGGCTGGGATATGCTGGCTGTGGAAACCTGCTCCTTCCCAGGCCCTTCTATTCTCTTCAGGGACCACAATTGTTTGTAAATTAACCCACAGCTGTCCTCTTCCTGCCCAACATGGATAATAGAGCAAGCGTTCTATGGCAGCTTACATTCTTCTGCCATCTTGGATCTACTGAATGTAGTAGCGGAACTGTTGAAGCAAATGCCAGTGGTTAGGGAACAATGTGGCTGCAGATATAATGCACCTTCTTGGTGTGTATAGCTAGGCTGATTCCAGCATTGGGGATAATTAAAAAGTCCTCCTGAGGTATGTTGTATTTACCCAGGCCCACCTGAGCCTTCATAATGGGTGTCTAGGTTCTCAGAACAAGGTCTATGGACAAAGCTATTTAAAGTTGAAATGTGTGTAAAGACAGATCAATTGAAAATGGAATTTGACCCTTGGGAATTAACCAAACAAAGGAAGTGAGTTTACTCACATCCCATCATCTTCTTGAAACTAATGTAAAAAAACATATGGGTATAGAAACATTTGGGGATACCTTAGGGGGCCTTTTGCTGCCTCTGCCTTCTTGGGATGAGCATCTTGATAAAAGGTAAGCTTGTATCATACTTGCAAATGGTTGGTCTGGAGATCGTGTCCAATTTGGTGAAGCTGGTGGCCTTATCTACCTTGTCGAGCCCCTGGGGTTCTTCTTCTGCCTCTATTTTCTCCCTGTCTCTGTCTCTCTGTCCTTCCCAGTGGACCTGGTAACTTTAACCACAGCACTGGAGATCTTCAATGAGCACAATCTGCGGGCCAGTGAGCACGTGATGGACGTGGTGGAAGTCATTCACTGCCTGACTGCCTTGTATGAGCGGCTGGAGGAGGAACGAGGTATCCTGGTCAACGTGCCGCTCTGTGTGGACATGAGCCTCAACTGGCTCCTCAATGTCTTTGACAGGTAAGGGCGTGCAGTCCTGGCAGGATGACATTCAACAGGATGTCTGCCGTGGGCCTGGTGTGAAGGGGTTGCTGTCCTGATAGACTTGGTGCCAGTTCAGCTTGGGGCCTGGTTGGCACAGAGCACTGCTGGGATCACCTCTCTGACGGAAATGACTGATGAGATGTTAAGCTTGTACATATATTCCTCTTCTCAGTCTCTTCTTTTGAACCTAGTGGTCGCAGTGGAAAGATGCGGGCACTGTCTTTTAAGACTGGCATCGCCTGCCTGTGTGGTACAGAAGTGAAGGAAAAGCTGCAATGTGAGTGCAACTCCAAAGCCTGGAGTGGAGCTGGGTGGAGGGAGAGGTGTGGCGGAAGGAGAGAGGGTATGAGACAAGCAGAAGATAGATCTTAGGCTACCTGGTGATGCTTCTAGGTCCCAGCTACCACAAAGAACCCACAACAACCAAAGGCCTCAGGCTTCCTATTGTTTCCAGTGTCTCTGCAAGGGCTTTGGTTTCTTCTGATCTGTTGGGGTGACTTGACCAGGATCTGAGTTGGCATCCTGGGGTACCCAGGGCCCAGACTTTCTAGCTTTATCCCCCTGTCACCTATCAGGCCTAGCCCTCTCCCCCATCTAGAGCTCAAACCATGCCACACATTCTACTGGAGATGTCCCACGGAATTACAGTTAGGGTGCAATCAGCCCCATTACTGGGAGGTGGGCAGTATATAATTCTGTAGTTTCTAACCTCTCTGGTGTGTAGTGCCTTCACTTACCCCTCTATCCTCATCTTTTGTACAGCACTTTGCACTTTCCTGCAATAGCATTATTAGTCATCAGGTGCTTACTGTGTGTTGACCACTGTGCGAAATGTGGTGAGTACTAGCTTCAGTTAGACATGGTCCGTGCCACAGTGGTTTACAGTCAGAGGAGGGGACAGAAGTACACAGAAGCATTTTTTACAAAGTACTAATCAGACCAGCGATACCTTGTGGCTTCCCTGGGCCACATTGAAAGAAGAATTGTCTTGGGCCACACACAAAATATACTCACACTAACGATAGCTGATGAGCTCAAAAAAAAAAAATCACAAAAAAATCTCATCATGTTTTAAGAATTTGTGTTGGGCCGCATTCAAAGCCGTCCTGGGCCACAGGTTGGACATCCGGGGCCCCACGTTGGGGCCCCAGGTTGGACGTGTCTAAATTATACTAATTGGAATGCAAAGGATATGTGCTATATCAGGTCACAGAAGAGAGATGACAGTGGTCTGGGAAAACTTTACAGAGAAGGAGATGTTTCAAAGCATGTCCATAGCTATGGTATTATTTATTTCTCCCAATTTGAAATGAGATAGAGGACAATTTTTTTATCCTGAATTTACAACTAAGGAAACTCCAGCATAGAGAGGTTCATGACTTACCCAAGGTTCTACAAACTAGTCAGTAATGGATCCATAACTCAAACCCAGGTCCTCTACCTTCTGCATTTGTATGTATTCTAAGATTTAGGCAAGGTAGGAAGCAGACAGACAATAATCTCTGGGGGAGGTTTTCTAAGGTTAGCGTGGGCTGGAGGAGTTCCCCAAAAGGTAGACATAGCACATATTCTAACGTAAGTACCAATCTTTTCCACAATCACTTAGAGTTAATTCTTAGATAATCAAATTGTTTGAACCATCTGCTCTTTTTGGATTCTCTGTGTCCATGTTTCTTTCCATTTGTGTGGATACCTGAGATATTATGGCAGTATTAGACTTGATAAGCTACATAAATAGGAGGGGATAAAGCAGACTGACTATGACTCGTGGTCAGGCACCGCTGAGCCCCCCCGGTCCTCAATTTGCTTCTTGAAAGTCTGTTTTTCTAACAATGTTATATGTGTGACTGACACCGATCTCACACACAGCTCACTGTCTGTCTTCCTCTCTCTCTTTCCCCTTCTTTTTCTGATGCACTCTTTCTTTGTGTCTGTTTCTGTTTCTCTCTCTGAACACAGACAATGATCTTTTTAGAATCCCTGGGATTCTAGAAGGCACAGAATAGACCTCTAGACATTCCAGTTTCAAAAGTTATTAGCTAAGTCTACATGTTCTTTCCTTGTCTTCTTTTTCTGCTCTTTCTCTTCGCACCATTCTATGGTTATTCCTGCTTTGGGCTTGGCCATGCCTTATGGTGGGGCCAGCAGACCTCTTCAGCCAAGTTGCCAACTCAGGCAGCCAGTGTGACCAACGCCACCTTGGTGTTCTTCTCCATGAGGCCATTCAAGTGCCTCGTCAGCTGGGAGAAGTGGCAGCCTTTGGAGGCAGCAATGTGGAGCCCAGTGTCCGTAGTTGCTTCCGTTTTGTGAGTATGGGACTGTGGAGGGCGGAAGGGAGGAATGACGGGAGGCAGGGTGGGAAAAAGGGAGGGAGGACTAACAGTTAGGCTTTTGATCTGAACTACTCAGATGTAAGGGGGTTTGTTGGGATGGAACAGCAGGTCAGAGGGTTCTCTGGGCTTTAGGGTCAGAGTCCTGCCAGAGAGGGCACAGCTATACTAGGCCAGGGCAGAAGGTAGACCCTGCTGGAGACTAAGCCAACCCAGGTCTTGCTGGTTCTCTTGCTCCTCTGAGGGCTATCATTCCAGACATGAGACTCTTATGCCACAGTCATTGCCATTGGCCTTCTTGTTTCTCTAGAGCACTGGAAAGCCAGTCATTGAAGCATCGCAGTTCCTGGAGTGGGTCAACCTGGAGCCCCAGTCCATGGTGTGGCTGGCTGTTCTGCATCGGGTCACCATTGCTGAGCAAGTGAAGCATCAGACCAAGTGCTCTATCTGTAGGCAGTGTCCCATCAAGGGCTTCAGGTAGACAAAACAATACCTGATAGAATGATGATATTAGTAATCAGGCCAAGTAGCATGCAAATCATATATTACAAAATAATATATAACATAATTATATAATCACAGCCGATCCATTGTACATTGTTATATAACATTATAATCCTTTCTATTGCAGTGTTTAATTTTTTTAAAAAATTGGAAATGATGGAATATTTTCTTTGCTTTTGGTTGCATTATGAAATATTCTAGACCTACAGAAACATACAGAGAAACAAAAGGGGGCGGGTGAGGAAACAGCCCAGAAAGGGAAGTAATTTGCTCACAGGTTTCCCAGGGAGCCATAAGTAGAACCCCAAAGCCCCAGCATCCTGACATAAGAACACCTGTGTACCAAATAGTATGCTGGCAATGGTTCACAAGTGCCTCTCCAGAAAACAAGAAAGAAACCGAATTTGTAGCCCTGGCTAATTTCCATGGTGTAAACACTCCCACAGGAGGTCGGGAAGAAATGCAGATCCAATAGACATAAACAACCTCGGAGGCATATATAATAGTAAAATCATTAGGAGATTATGAGTTTTGAGTACTTAAAACTTGTGTTTTGAATGTAATTTACTTAATTGTGAGGTCCTATAATTTATTTTTGTTTTAGTAATGGCTGTACGTTACAGCTGGCTTGGAAAATTCCGGAAATTTTAACAAGTGGCTCTCGTGAGCTGCTATGAGCCAGTTGCGGCACCCACCACCAAGCCTCAGAAACAAAACATTATTTCAATACATTTGAAGTTCCCTGGTTACATTCCCCACTGCCTCCCACAAAGGGAACCACTCTCCTGAATTTGGCTTTCCTCAGAAAACACTCAATTTTTAAACTTTTTCAAGCACTAACACACATTCTCTTTACAAGCACCCTGCTTTTTAGAAGCAAATGAGGCACCCAGGTAGAATGTGAGTTGTCCAAGTTCATACCGTTGGTTAGTGTAAATCCACGAGCAGATGTTGGGTCTCCTGACTTCTCTAAGTCTGTGTTTTCCCATTCCCCATTTGGGCAACTCAGTCCGGCTTTGGAACTGGGTCTGAAGAGCCCGTCTGTGTTGTGTAATAATAGAGTTGTTATTATAAATAACTTGGGAAATAACTTCTAGCCAACTTGTGCAGGGCTGGGAGAACAAGAAGCCTTTGTATTGCAAGAGTAACTTCTCTCTCGTAGGTGGTAGTACTTGTGAGACCAGACCCTGTGGAGGCATCCTTGTTTAGAAAGCTATATGCTATCATGAGTTCTTACCCTGCTCCCCCTTCCTTCTCAAAAAGATGGTGAGACAATGCTATTTCCCACTGCTAGGAGTCCAGGCATGAGGTTTGATAGAGTTCGATGGTCTCTAGATAGGCTGACCAAATGTCCAGTTTGAAATGAGACAGAAAACAATGGTCCTGTCCCGTTTCAACCAGTATGTATAGTCAGCCTACTGACACCTTGAATTTAGCCCAGTGAGACTAGACTGACCAGATATACCATTTGAAACAGGACAGGACTGTTGTTTTCTGTCTCATTTATAATGGTGTGTCTGGTCAGCCTATCTCTAGAATAAGGCTAGTCATTTAGTGAAGACTCTGCCACTGCTGAGTGCATTATAGCTCCAGGAGCCTCACCCCCTTCTAATCTGTCTGTATATTTGGATGATAGAGGAACAGGAGGTCATTATGGTACATTGCATCTTCTCCTACCACGTCTCCTCTCCCCAAGGTACCGGAGTCTGAAACAGTTTAACGTGGACATCTGCCAGACCTGCTTCTTGACAGGCCGGGCCAGCAAAGGCAACAAGCTGCACTACCCCATCATGGAGTATTACACCCCGGTACGGAGCCTCTGGGCCAGACGGGAGGAGGAGGTGGCTTCAGTTTGTGGGATTCAGGTCTCTCTGTTCTTCCAGCAGAGCGTCTCCTTCACCAGGGCCACAGCTGGCCATAGCTGCCCAAGACACTTTTACTTTTATTTTTAATTATTAACTTGATTGGGGTGACACTAGTTAGTAAAATGATGTGGGTTTCAAGTGTGCAACTCTATAATACATCATCTAGTTATTGTACTGTGTGCTTGCCACTCGGAGTCAGTTCTCTAGGCCACTCTTAACCACGTGAAAGTCACCCACCACTTCCCTACAGAGAGAAGTCTCAGGAAAAAATAGAGTAGGCAGTTCTGGGGGATGAGCCTTCGGTTGCACACTTTGGTTTTCCTGGCCTCATTTCTGTCACCTGGTCTTCACCTGCTAGTTCCTCATTTCTTCCATCTCTTCTAGTCAATACCACAGTTTGTCCTCAAATTAATTCCTCTGTCTCTTGGGATGGGAGATGGGGAAGGGGCAGGTCCTTGACCTGGCTCCCCAGTTCCACATGGTTTTTGTTGGAAACCATGCCCTTGAGAGCCACCCAAGTCCAGGCTGGTCAGCATCCCTGAACTCCAGTCCAGCCACAGACCACCCCACCTTTCAACCTGTTTCCCCACTAGCCAGCCCTTAACGCTGTCATACCTTCTCCAAATTCTGCTGGCACAGAAACATGTGTGACCAGGGGAGCCATGACCTTGCCCTTTAGTTTTCTTTTATTATCATTTGAAAGTAAACATTATAAAAGTCACAGAAAACTGGCTCAAGATTGTAGACTGGTAATCCTCTACCTCCTGCTCATCTTCCATGTCCCTAGAATTTATATGAATAATATTTTTAAAATTAATTGACATGTGCTCATTGAAAAAGATTTGTGTTATATAAGGTGTTTAAAGTATGAAATGAAAGAAAGTACTCATTTGTCCTCATCCTGGCCCACAACCATCCCATCCAACTTCTCAGAGGCCTCCTGTGTTCGCAGTTTGACATGTGTCCTTCTAGACCTTTTTCTAGGAGCCAAGTGTGACAGGCATGAACAACAGTGGGTTACCACTCACCTTCCCTACTCTAGGTGGGCAGCCACACCCTGAATCCATGAAGGTGAGTCCCTCTACCCTGTTTCCCCTCAGACCACATCCAGTGAAAACATGAGGGACTTCGCCACAACCTTAAAGAACAAATTCCGCTCAAAGCATTATTTTAGCAAGCACCCTCAGCGAGGTTACCTGCCTGTGCAGTCCGTGCTAGAGGCGGACTACAGTGAGACGTGAGTACCAGGGGCTGAGTCCCACAAGGGCTAGGGGAGTGTTCTGGGGCATTTCAACCTGGGGGCGACCAGGAATCTGGCCTGAGAAATACAAGGGGGGACCCCAAAAACCAGAACTTATTTATTTAAAAAAAGTATATTCTTACATGTTTACACTTCAGTCACCTTCAAAGGACTCTCCATTTGGTGTAATGCACCTATCGAGACCATTTTTCCACTGCTCAGTTTTTGAACCCGCTGATTTTGATGCCTTTTAGTGCTTCTGCCATGTTTTGTTTCACTTCTTCCACATCGCGTTGGCAAAACGTTTCCCTTTGAGGACTTTTTTCATCTGGGGTGCGATCGGGTGAATAGGGAGGGTGGAGCACGGGAGTCATGATGTTTTTGGTCAAAAACTGTTGAACACTCAACGTAGCGTGGGCAGGTATGATGTCATGGTGGAAGAACCAGTCATCTGTTTGCCACAACTCGGGATGTTTCTTCTGCAAATCATGATGCAACCTTTTCAGAACTTCCAGATAAAAACTTTGGTGGATCATTTGACCCACAGGAACAAATTCCGAGTACACAATGCCTCTCACATCAAAGAAAGATGATTTGGGTTTTTTTTCGGGGGGGGTTCCCCCTTGTAGACCCTGTAACTCCAGTCTCCATATCCTGTTCCCATCAGCTCTTGCCCATGATCCTGATTTGGTGACGAGGCGCAGGGAGGGTGGTGGTAAGGAAGCAGACCACCCAGTCTTTGGTCCTGAGTCTTTGCTGCTTTCTTCTAGGCCAGCTTCTTCCCCGAGGTTGCCACACGCTGACACGCACTCCCGCATTGAGCATTTTGCCAGCAGGTACCACCAGGTGTGGGGCAGAGGGATTGGAAGGAGTCCCACAGGGAAGGGGTTTTCAGTTGGGGCAAAGAGAATGGAGTCAGGGCTCGGAGGACGTGCCCAGCGGGCTAGGTGGCAGCCAGTGACACTCAGCACTTAGGGGTGGTTGGGGCAGCCCCACAAACTGATGATCCTATTGTGGGATTAGAGTCCTTGACAGGAAAGCAGGCCCCGCATCCTGTTTTCCCTTGTGTTCCTGCTCTTTCTTTGCAGGCTTGCTGAGATGGAAAGTCAGAATTGCTCCTTCTTTAATGACAGCCTGTCCCCAGATGACAGCATGTGAGTTTTCACAGCTGCTGCTTTGCTGAAATAGCTCTCTTTAGGAACCCTCTGCCACTGTTTGCATGGGGTATATCGTCAAGGGGCAGGGTTGCAGTGGTGAGGGTCTTTGATGCCCTAAGTAATGAAGGCTGTTTCCGGGCACAGTGCTTAGTGAGAGAAACAGTCTGCCCTCTGTCCACTGACCTACAGCATGAACGATGCACTGCCTCCCCGCCATGTGCCCAGATCCCTTCCTGTTGCAGGATCCCATCCTTCTATGCCCAGTTTATTTTTTATTTTTTTATTTTTTAACCTTTTTATTTTTCTCTATGCCCAGTTTTGAGGGAGGAAGATGCTCTCATATCAAGTTGCAGAAATGAGCCATTATCTTATGCTCAGGATGCCAAAGCCCCATCTTGTGCCTCACCAACCCAGGGGAGACACCAGTAACTTGGCTAAAGTGTGGCCAGAGACACTCCCTGGTTCTGGAGCCCCAGAAGGGGGCCCTTCATCTTTTGGGAAGTGCCTGGCCTGCTCAGAGGGCCTGGGAGCTGCTGGCTACATGGCTCGATTTGGCACTGACTGGGACTCAGGCAGGGAGTGACCCCCACCCTGGGGGTTGGGGAACAGCACACAGTGGAACGTGATGTGCTCACTGCTTTCCAAGGGCTTTAACTAGAATGCAGAAGCCCCTGCTTCCTGTGCCCCGAAAGTATGACCTCTGCTACCTGCGATCACATTCATCCCTCTTTAGCCTGAATACGTGATCTTTTCTTCATTGCATGACTTAGAAGTGACTCTTCCAGCACGCATCTCCTGAGGCCTAAGCTGGGAGCTGAGACTGGATGCCCTGAGCTGTCTCTGCTCCCTGCCCCACCACCTCCTTTCATCTCTCCACACCCCTGCAGAGATGAGGACCAGTACCTGCTGCGACACTCCAGCCCCATTACTGACCGGGAGCGAGGCTTCGGACAGCAGGCCCCAGGCAGCAGGGCCACAGAGAGCAAGGGGGAGCTTGAGAAGATCCTGGCCCACTTAGAGGATGAGAATCGGTAGGTGTGGCGGTGGCGCAGATCTGGGCAGGTTCTGAGTTAGATAGGTTGAATTCAAGTCCTGGCATTTCGGCATCCTAGCTCTGTGGCCTTGAACAATTTCCTTATAGTCGGTGATCCTCCATTTCCTGAAATGGGGATGATGGGGATGATGATAATAATACCTCCCTACTAGGGTGCACTTGTAAAGATAAAAAAAAATCCAGCATATAGTGGGCTAACCAGTGTCTAGCTTATAGTAAGGGGTCAATAAATGCTAGCTAGTCTACTAATTATTTGAATCCTGTTAACTCAACCTAAATATTTCCATTTACCCACTCAATGCAAGCAGAAATAATGCAAACCCAGAGAATGCAGAAGAGAATACGAGAGGGGACCCCAAAAAACTGGAATTTATTTATAAAAAATTGTGTATTTATTCTTACATGTTTAAACTTCATTCAACTTCCAAGTGCTCGCTCTTTGGTGCAATATGCCTATCGAGATGCTTTTTGCACTGCTGAAAACAGTTTTTGAACTCGTTGATTTTAATGCCTTTTCTGCTTCTGCCGTTTTTCATTTCCCCTCTTCCACATCGGCAAAACATTTCCCTTTGAGGACTTTTTTCATCTGGGGAAATGAACAAAAGTTGCTCAGGCTGAGATTGGGTGAATAGGGAGAGTGGGGCACAGGGGGTCATGCTGTGTTTGGTCAAAAATTCCTGAACACTCAGTGCGGTGTGGGCAGGTGTGTTATGCCGCATGATGTTCGTGTCAGTCACCCATCATGAAATGGGCAAACGCATTGAAAGTCTCTACAGAAGATTCACTGAAGCCAAATGCAGCCTCTCACAACCACACCAGCTGGTACACGGATGCAGATGGGTTCCTAGAATACTCACCTAGTGGGAACCCTGTGCTACAAGGCCCCCCCCCTCCAGAAGACCATTACAGTTTTTTGGGGTCCCCCTTCGTACATGTCTCTGCCCTCAAGGAACTTTCAGGATTGGAATGGAAAGAGATACTTGTACTTAGTAGGAGTCATAAAAGAAGAGGAGAGAGACATTGCATAGTCCGTTTGAGGACTGAACAGGGATCTTGAAGAAGATGACAGGGATGTCATTCATTTCCATAAAATACTGGGGGAAACGGGCCTGCAGAGGGTGAAAACCACTTTAGGGACATGGAGTAGAATCCGTAGTATCCCTCAGAACAGTGCTTCTCAAACATTGGTCAGCATACAAGTCACTTGGGGAGCTCTTGGTGAGATGCAGATTTTGATTTAGAGGTTTGGGGTGAGGCCTGAGTTTCTGCCTTTCTAACCAGCTCCCAGGGCGTGCCCATGCCACTGGTCCACAGACTATACTTGGAGTAGCAAGTCCTTAGAACAGGGCCAGTCTGTGAGGTGTCCATCACTAGTTCAAGACAAGGTAAATATGGAAATAGAGAATAAGCCTTTAGAAGCTTTTATAGCAATTTGACATTGCCATGACATCCTAGCATGTAAATAGTGGACTTGTCTTCACTGAATAGGATGTAGACCAGTTTGAGTGTTGATGAACTTATGTGACAAGTCACGTGTGGAATGAACTGTGTCATGGCCATGCCCATTTGGAGCACTTGTTAGTCCATAGTGGATTGAAAAATCCCCCAGGGTTTTCCCTATGGGTAGTATTTTTTTAAATTTTTTCATTATAATTTGACATGCAATGTTATATTAGTTTCAGATGTATATAACACAATGATTAGACATTTATGTAACTTACAGAGCGATCACCTCAATGAGTCTTCACTGTGGATAGTTTAAGAAGCACTGCATCAGAGCAGCAGTGGGCAGGCCCTGGGAAACATTGGGGAGAGTAATTCTGTTGCAAAAAAATTTTTTTATATCCCCCAAAGTAGACCTTCTCTTTGGAGATATTTTCTTGATGACTCAACATGGGTGTTCACAGTAGGCCAAAGAGTGCGATAGTTGACAGAAGAGAGGAGATGGGTGATCTTTTGTTTATTTCATGTCTTCCCCTGGAATCTCAAAATCTTTAAACGGAGTGGAGTGAGTCAGTGGCCGCAGTGCTTCATTTATTTGCAGACCATGTTTCTGCCTGACTTTAAGGTCAGAATTAATCCCCGAGGCAGCATATCAAAGCCCAGAGACATTTGTTATATGAAATGTCAACTCTCTCTGCTCTGAAGCCCAAGGATGGCTGAATAAATGACACGCGTGCTGCAGAGGAAGCGGATATGACCATTTAAGCAAGAACGCGGCTGGGGTTGGGGGTGGGGTGGGGGTGGGAGAGCAAAAAGTGATTGCCCACAGCTAGGTATGAAGGGGCATCTGGGACCAGGACAGTCAACACCTCGTTAGGGCCATAGGTCGGTCTCAGCTTCTCTGTCCTTGGCAGGATTCTCCAGGGGGAGCTGAGACGCCTGAAGTGGCAGCATGAGGAGGCTACAGAGGCACCCACCCTGGCCGAGAGCTCTATTGAGGTGTCACAGGATCACCGCAATGAGGAGCTGCTGGCTGAGGCCCGGATCCTTCGGCAGCACAAAAGCCGCCTGGAGACGCGCATGCAGATCCTTGAAGACCACAACAAGCAGCTCGAGTCCCAGCTGCAGCGCTTGCGGGAGCTGCTCCTGCAGGTGAGACGGGACCAAAGCGGCGCCTGAGCACAGGGGCAGAGCTGGGAAGGGAAGCACCTTGGCAGTGGGTTTTAGATGACCTTCTGAAGAGAACTGGGCTGACAGTTGGGAAAGGTGCCAGAAGGAAGGGGCTGATATGCACATGAGGTCTGACAATTAAGTTCGCAAACTTGCCACCCCGCACCTACGTTGGCAGTACTGTACAACAACTTGGTAAGGTGCCAGAGCCTTGGCGAGGTTATGACCACAGCTCTGATGGCCATTCCAGAAAGAGTTCCAAAGTTACTTTGAAGGGTGGACTAGGCGCTGGCATCGGTGCACAGCTTCCCCAGGGGAGTACTTCAAAGGTGACTGTAGTGATATTCAGCAGTGAGGCACGCAGCACTTTTTCTAGGATGAGTTCGCAAACTTGTTAGACCTCGTATGTCTCCTTGCTCGGCCAGTTCTCTTCCACCTAGCTTCCAGTCCACCCTTGTATGTTACCCTTAAGCCACTGTGGAGCCTGAGACAGAGAGAGGACTTCTGAGGGCTCACATCCCCACAACCCATTTGGACCCTATATTAAAAGAACAAAGTTTAAAGACTCACTCAAAGCACTGATTTTGCTATTATGATGTTTTTGCTTCACAAGAGGAAGATGTTGGCTCTTTTTACTTTTTGTCCCTTTGTCCTTGAAAGGGAGTGCATATGATGTAGTGTAGCTCCAGTGTGAGACAGCCCTGTGTTCGAATGTGGCTCTGCTCATGAATTAGTGGCTGTGGGGTGTTAGGAAAGTTACTGAGCTTCACTAAGCCCCAGTACCCTCATCTGTCACACAGAGATAATAACATACCAAATTCATAGAATTGTGCTGAATATAAAGTGAGATAATGCATTTAAAGAATTTAGCACAATGCCAAGAATATAAGTACACACTTCCTAAATGTTACCTATCATTGTCATTATACACACCAGTTGATACACCCCTGCCTTTTACCCACATTCTCCAAGGGAAGGCCTCTGGATGCCTAGAGGTCTCTAACGTAAACTGTGTCATGAACTGAGGATCGGGTGTGCAACTCTGCATTTCCAGAGAGAAGTGGGTTCTAAATAGCTTAATTTTAGCTGAAATGACAGCAAGAGACCTTTAGGTGCAATGCCATTCTTGTAAAAATTGGGAGACTTTGACACCTGTTGTTGAAGGAAGAAAGTAATTGGTAATTCAATATTCTAAGAAGTTTCCTGAAAGGGGAAGCCACTGTTGGAGGCACTACTAAAATTTCTTCAAGTCCAAGGACAAAGGGATGGGCATGCGTATCCAAGGCCCCTTTTAAGCTCAGGAATGTGTCCCAGTAAGGTCAGGAAGGCAAAGCCCCTTAAGTTATGCCTTCCCTCTTCTAGCCACCCACTGAATCAGATGGCAATGGCTCTGCAGGCTCATCCCTAGCTTCATCTCCACAGCAGTCGGAAGGCAGTCACCTCCAGGAGAAGGGACAGACTACTCCAGACACTGAGGTTGCAGGTGAGTTCCCCGGCCCCTCCCAGCCCTTTCCTCCATGCTTTGCCCTGCCCCACATCTTCTGCCTAAGGTTCTGCTAGGGCTGTGAGTAGTCTCTCCTCGTGGCTTTGAGCTTAGCCTCACAGATGACTGGAGGGGGAGGCATACAGACTGATCCATTCATTTGTTTATTCTATGCATGTACATTGAGAACCACCCATGTACTACGCCATGTGCTGGGAAGATACAAATGCTGTGGGTTTGCCCTTCAGCTGACCACGTCCTACCTCAGCCCCTTGGCCTCATTGGGGAACCTCGAGTTCTGTCCCCAAATTTCTCTTTTCCAACACAGATGATGTGGGGTCAAAGAGCCAAGATGTTAGCCTGTGCCTGGAGGACATCATGGAGAAGCTCCGCCACGCCTTCCCCAGTGTGCGGAGCTCTGATGTGACTGCCAACACCCTGATGGCCTCTTGATGGAGTCACATCCCCATCCTATGGTCCATCGTCCTCTCCCGGTTCTGGTCCAAGCCTTCCCTCAGCCTCCACACAATCTTCCCAGGGCCCACTGGCCCCACATTCCTCAGCCAGAGTTATTTGCGCTCTGGGCATCAGCAGGGAGCTGGCTGTATGTGAGGTGGGTGTGTGGAGGCCAGGGGAGGGAGAGGCGTGATTCCTCTGACTCTAGAAATGTGCCCTTTCACCCTCAAGTTTGATACCAGTCCCTTAAGCACACATCTGTGGCAGCCCAGGCAAATAGCACTTGAAGACCACTGACGTGGGGGCAGAGAAGCTGCCTTGAGGAGCTGAGCAGTGCCTACTGGCACCTTCTCTGTGGAATTACAGAGGTCGGGAAGCCCAATATCCCCAGGGCTCCAGCATTGTGAATCCACAGGAGTTAGCCCAACTCTCTGGCCCAGCTCAGGGAGGTGAAAGGGTATCCCCAAGACACCCCTTCTGCAGCGAAGTGCCCCTGCCAAAATCTGGACAGCGTGTGTTGTTCAAGGGCATCTCTCTAGCCAGCCTGGATGTTCTTTCCTCCTCCAATATCTTCAGTTCCTCTGCCTCAGTACCTGGCAGACCTTCCTCCAGGGAAAACAGTTCATTCTTATGCCTGCTTGCACTTTACATTTATTTGGAAACATCAAATACTTATGACTTTAGATTCTTTTCCCCTAATCCTCCCCTTTCCTGGGGGACTCAGCGTCCTGAGAGACCAGCTCCGCGGCTCTGAGAATCCAGCTGAAGTCACCCTTGGCTCTTTGGAGTCTGCCCTCATGACCCTGGGGGAGGGCCAGCCCTTGCTCAGCAAGGGGGCCTTGCTGTCCCTGGCTGAGGAAGGGGAAGCCACCCACTAACGTGGAGGAATGTGGCTGCCTGACACCCTTGCTTCTTGTAGAGCAAGGTATGACCCTTCTTTCTTTGAGCCTGAATCAGAGAAGGTGGCTGCTTGCCCGCAGCTAATCATAAGGCAGATGCAAGGGGCCACTCTAAATAGTGGCCCCTTCCCAGGAGCCCCGGGTCACTTTCTGTCCAGGCAACAGCAAGGCCTTCCTTTACAGAAAACTGTTCTTTCCAACTCTGGAAGGTGAACCCAACCCTCAAACTGAACTAACCCTTCCTAGGCAACATACACTATGATCCCTTTATCCTGAAACTTCAGAGTAGATAGCAGGGGGATGAGGGAGCGGGCTTGGGAACTTTGAACAGAGTCGGAGCCCAGTTAGGCAGCTTTCTATCAAAAGCTTTATAACCTAGAACCCTGCAATTGACTTCACTTGCCTAAGTTGATATACAGGCATATCTGTCGTACGTATCTGCTGTACATCAGTGCTCCCCTGGCCTCACTCACACATTAAATTCTAATAGCTCTTGACGTATTAATGTCATGCCTTGCTCTTTGTTAGTCCAAGCCTCTGGTCGAACAGATAGATGCATCCTGGCGGCTCCCCCTAGGATGTGTCTCCATTCATGTTTGGGGTGAGCTGTCTTCAAGATGAAAGTCACAGAAGTCTGTGACCCCAGAGGACTCCCACAGGAAGAGTCACCCTTGTCACTCACGCTAAATCTTGTTCCCTTGAGACCTGGGTCGGGGATGAATTTTCCTGGGCTCCTGTAAACAATGGTTCAGGTACCAAAAGAGAGCAAATCCAAGCTTTCCTCACCCCATACAGAAAAGAAGGAACAAATAGGCTTTTCTCATTAGCCTTTGCCAAGCTAAGACACAGAATTCATCTTCTAGCCCGTTCCAGTTCCCAAGTCTGGCTCAGGGCCATAAAGAAGGCTGCAGTTGCCACTGAGGTCCAGGTTGGGGTGCCGTGCTATACTCAAGCACTGGACCAATGGGCAGAACTGCTGGGCAACTAGATTTATCTGTTGCAGGGGAAGGAGGACAGCAGCTTAGGTCCAAAGGTCTAGGGTTGCCTCCTTCTAGAACAGCCAGAGGCCACTAAGCCACGGGCCCAGGGTGTCACACCTCATCATAGCATCTGCCTGTGTGCTAATGAGGTCTCTGGGCAGGAAGACTCGGGTATCTGGCTGTATGCTGAGCAGGTGGTAGGGCATCAAACACACAACCTGAGCATCTGTGAGTCGAGGGAGGCTGTATCTGTAGGGGCCTAGATTGTGGGCAGGAATGGGATAGAAGTGCTATAAAACAGAGAGCTCAGTGTCCTTGAAGCACATTTCTGCCTAAGCCTTTGGAGGGCAGATTTTTTTTTTTTTTTTTTTGGTGGGGTAGTTCCCTGGCTGGGAATCAAACCCAGGCCACAGCATTGACAGCGCCGAAGCCTAGCCACTGCACCACCAGGGAACTCCCGGAGGGCATATATTATGAAACAGTCTGTTATCAGGAAAGTCCTAGAAAAATTCTTTCCATAACCCCCACTCCACTGAACACATCTTGGGCTGATAACAGCCTGTGGCAACTGCAGTGGGCCAGGCATGGTAGGAAAGATGTAGATCTCGTTATGTAGGATTTGTGCTGTAGGTGGACCGAACCAGCAGGTCAAGAGCGGGATTGTCACTTACAGGGTCACTGACACTTTGTGGTCCTATGTTTAGTTTACCTTCATGCCCAAGTCGAGTACAGGCAGACCTCGTTTTATTGCGCTTCACTTTATCATGCTTCACAGGTGTTGCATTTCTTTACAAATTGAAGGCAAGATCCTCCACCAGCGAAACGATGACCATTCCCTTTATTGTGGTGGTCTGATACCCAACCTGCAGTATCTCCGAGGTGTGCCTGTATATTGCTCAGGGGTCCAGTGACAATCAGTGCAGCCTTTGTGGGCAGTTTGCTGCAGTGAGGTCAGTGGCTCCTTGGGCACTGTGAATATAAATTAAGGTGGGATTTAGTGAGATGTGTTGTACGTCGTTAGGCATCTGTTATGTGTCGTGTGTGTTTCCTAGAGGTATTGTGTGTGATGCTGTGTAGTTTACGGCCCTGTGTGGGGAGTATGGCGAGGGGAGATGCTGGGTAGGCAGCCTGAGGAAAACCTCCAACTTGCGGAATAGCATCGGTGATCAGGAATGTGAGTGTTTGCTGGGGTTGTTGTCAAATAGTATTAGGGAACAGTTAAGATTGATAGGTTGGTTATTCTTAACAGCATGTGATAGAGGCCAGAACGCCCTTTATGAGGGTGCCTCTGCTTAAGGCAAGAGCAGAGTGGAGTCATGTTGACTGGGAAATGGTTAGGGAAGGCTGGCTGGCTGGAGGCCATCAGGCTGTTTCTCGTATGGTTCCATAGGGGGGTCCTGCCCAGGAAGACACGTGCCCTTCCCTCCCTCCAGAATGGAGAGGCTGAAATCAAGGCTCTCGAGTACCCATTGCCTTCACGGCGCAGGATTTGGAAATATTTTCTTGCAGAGAAAACTGAGCTCTTGTGCTCCAGGAATGGGGCTGGCAGACCTGCAGCAATGAGAAACCCAGGGGCCAGACGGATGCCCATCCTGGGAGAGGTTTTGCCTCCAGGTTCATTTTCAGTAATGGCCGGACTGCCGGAGGTGTGTATTTGGGGTCGGGACACCATATTCACCTTCAGGCTAGAGCATGCCTTCAACATGCAGAACGTTGCAGGCCAAGAATCTCATCCGAGTTCCTTTGATATAGGTGACAGGTAACCAAGAAAGTAGCTGCCTTAAGAGGAACAGTCCCGGGAGAGAAACCGTGGACTTTACCCTAGGGCTGTGGAGACTTAACTGCTTAGTGGGCACCTTTGTCTTTGGGCCTCCCTGCCAAAATCCAGCCCTGGAACAAAGAAATACTTGAGCTCCTTCCTGCGCTTGGAACACCAACGCAGTAGGAGAGGGAGAGACTCAAGGCCAGGGCTCGGCTCCCAGCCTCCATCCCCTCCCACAGCTGCTGCAATTGAGGCAGGGTGGGGAGGGCTACTGAATGTCCTTGCTGTCCCCAGGGCAGTATTGAGGCCAGACTGAAGCCCGCTATGCTGCTTTGCTGGCTGCAAAAACTGGTCATGAGGATGGGAGTTGGGGAAGGAATTCGGGGGAGGCACATAGTTTAGAAAAGTTTGGGACTCAGGGCAAGGCTGGAAACAAATTGGTTAACGTTCAATGCCACTCACTGTGGTGCTTTCCCCCTTTCCCTTGAATTCTGCTTTGAAAAGAATAAATTTGTATTTGTTTACTTTGGTTCCTCTCGTTATGCTCTTTGACTCTGATATTCCACATCCTTCCCTGGTCCAACACCCACTGGACCAAAAAGACACCCCACTTGCTGCATCCACCACAGTTACCTGGAGTGGTTGCATCCCAAGGCCTCGTGCAAATGAGCTGTTCTCCCCTCATGGGATGAGCTCTTTGTGGCCAGAACAATGCAGTGAGTTTTCATAGGTCACATTTATTCAATTTATATGTCTATGCGTTAGATTTATATTATGGATACATAGATATATCCATAATAGCTCTCACACACACATAGTCCAGAAATTCCAGCCATAAATGCATCTAGTTTTCATACTACATGACTGGATACTTCTGGACAGCGCGCACACACACACACACACACACACACGGTGCCAAAACTGTATACACATTTTAAGAAAGGAAAAATATGTATGAAAATTGTAATAATATATACTGATAACAAAGATGAATACAAATCACACTTGATTTCTGCAATGACAAGAGGTGCTCAGAGTGGTCACCATCAGTGTCCGGACGCTTCTGATTACAGTGAACTACTGCTTGAGCAATGTTGACATCTCTTAAAATGTGTATGCATTTTTTGACACCTCGAATGTGTGTGTGTGTGTGTGTGTGAGTGTGTGCGCGTGTGCGTGTGTGTGAGATGTCCCTGTGAATGGGTGGTGACAGTTATTTACAAATGCCATTTTCTAGCAAAATGAAACTGTCAGTCCTTCTTGCCTACCACCAGTTTTTCTTTTTCACAAGTTTATAACAGCACTGTCCAATAGAAAAATCATGTGAGTCACATGCACAATTTAAAACTTTCTAGCAGCTGTATTGAAAAGTAAAATAAACAGGTGAAATGAATTTTAATAACATATTGTATTTAACCCCATACAGCCAAAATATCATTTCAACATGTAATGAGTATGAAACAATTATTAATGAGATATTTTATATTCCTTTTAAAAAAAGAATTAGTCTTTGAAATTGTCAAATAGCCTGATTCTGTTGGTAAAGAAACAAAAAACCCACATAGAACGACACAGTGTATTAGTTACAGAAAAATCAGTGCAAACGCGTGAACAGGCATGGTATCAGCTCCCTGCATCCCTTGTCCCACCAGACGACATGCACCTCAGATAGCAGGGCACCCTGTTGCTGAGCAGCTAGTTCTACACTGCGGCCTGCAGATGTTCCCTCTGGGACCAGGGGGCAGGGGGCAGGCGGCAGAAAGTCCCAGGCCTCATCAGAATGAGGCAGGTGGAGGAGAACCTACATCATGGCAGCTTCCCTCCAGACAGGGAGGCGAGAGAGAACGGCCTTGTAACAGCTCAGGAAACCGGCCATCTTGCCGTGTTCCGGGAGGATTACAGGGCGTTCCACCAAGGCCCAGGGCAGTCTGCCCTTGAACCTCGCCGACGTGGTTTACGTGCATACGGCAAGGTCGTCGGGGTGCCGGCACAGGGCGGTCCCCCTACAGAAACCTGCTGGAGACTTTATATTGCCCACACTCCACACTATAGCTATATGTGAAGTGCTCACACGCCTCACGTGGCTAGGGGACACCATACTGGCCAGTGCGGGTCTGTTAACATGCAAAAGTCAGAAACAGTGGGTGACAGAAAAAGGAAACTACCGGGTATCACGTGTGTGTATTGGGGTGGGGAGGACAGTCAGGGCAGCAATGAGTCTTGCGGGGGGGGGGGGGCTGGAGGGCAGTGGAGAAGACAGTACCCCAAGATGCAATGAGCCATGGCAACAGAGGGAATGGAAGGGTTCAGCAGACACATGAATTTGACCTTGCCCTTTCCTGTTGCCTTCCCCTCCCCCTGCCTCTCAGCAGAGCTCTGGCTGCTCTTGGGCTGCAGTATCAGGCAGAGGCTGGACAGGTCTCTGCCACCTCTGTCACCCCTGGATGCCACTCTCACTGGCCTCAGTCTCTCCATTCATGTCCCCAGGGTACTTTGTCTCAGTTTCTGTTCCAGTCCTCTGCCTTCTTTCATCTGAAAAGGCCACTCTTCTTTTCAAACTCTACCTCTTCCCCCAAATTCTGCCTCTTGACACTCAATTCCTTTTCCCCATTCTCTTTCTTCTCATTCATCTTTTACATTCTGGGTTTCTTGGGGGAGGGAATTGCTTTTATTTCATCTTGGTTTTCAAGCTGTTCTCTAACTTCTCTCCTAATCTTGGCTTCATTTCATTTATCCTTAACATGTCTGTGTCCCTTAATCCTACTTCTTCCCTATATTAGCCCTCAGCATTCCTTCTGTCTTTATGCCTCCTCCATTAGTCCTGCCCAAACATACTGACCTCTTTTCTGCCCTTGGCTTAGTAACTTCGACTTGGAATGGAAACACTAAAAGTGGCAGAGACAAATGGGAGGACATTTCCTAGAGCAGAACCAACTTCACCAATTGGGACCAGACCTGGGTCTACCTGGGCTACTTCCAGAAAACCCTCAGATGGCTCTTGGTAATAAGCATTATCACCCTTGATTTCCAGATGTGGAAATAAAGGCTCTAGGAGGTTTTTGGACTCACTCAAGGTGAGTGGCAGAGCTGGGGTTCCAACCTTGTGTATGTTCCACTAGAACATAATTCAGTGCAAATATTGGAGCTGCCATTTTTACCACTTCTCTCTACCCTCTCTCAAAATCTCAATGCTATATGGTTACCATGAGATGATTTGCTTAGATTAAAAATTATCCTAAGAGCTCTTTAGAAGGAGCTCCAGCACTGACAGCATCATGTGGCATTTCCTAATCATAGTGTTCACTGCTTGTTTCTCCAATTTCCTTTTGGTTGATATGAGTACACTCATCATGAGTGGTTTAATAGAGTAACAGAAATCCATTTAAAATGAGAAACTTTATTTATTACTTGAAGAACACAGGAAAAAATCTTAACAATACATCTAAAAAACCAAACCTACCCAGGGCTTTTAAGGGAGTCTTCACAGGCATTTTGATTTTTCCTAATCTTTTCTGATGGGGGTTAGATGAAGAGGCTCAGAATAAGGACAACAGCTCGGAATTTCATGCCTGCTCTAACTATTCTCTTAGCTGGAAAATAACAACCAGATACAGTCCTAAAAACACAACAAAGACAGCAGTGGCAAGAAATCACCCCTGAGCAGGAAAGCAGCCACTATTACCTGAATAGAGAGGGGACACAACCTACTATGTTAGCTGCCACAAGGGAGGCACTTAAACTCACTGTGGCTAGTCCAAGCCCATGGTAGAAATGAGTTAGTTGATTTGTTCTGTTTTAGGAAATATTTAAAAAGCAAATGGAAGAATGAAAAGCTAAAACATATGCAAACCAGCTGTATGGCCTTCAGGCTAGACTGTATCCTTAGGAAGCATGGCTCAATCACCCAAGGCACCGTAGAAGAGAGCAATATAAGTACTTGCGAAATTGATAAGGAGAAACAAAGTCTCATAGTTGAGTTGGGTCTTTAAGTCTATTTTTTAGATTTTACTCTTTTCCACATGACTACATACTTCAAATGTAATTAGCAAAAAAGGCTCAGAGAAACAAAACTGATTTGACATAGGCGATGAAACAAACAGAAGTATGCAGTTACATGCAGTCTTCAGCCTTGATGGGCAATCCAAGGTTTGTGCGTCAGGCCGAAGGATCTCCAAACTTCTTCTTCTTCTTCAGAAAGTGTCGCAGTTTTCCCTTTAGGTAAATGATCTGTAGGGAGGAGAAAAACGAAATATTCATCTGAAATCTTAAGTTCCGTTATTTCATCTAGAATTCACTTATATGAACAACAAAAAATCCTACTGTAATTTGGCATTTATAAGGTAATTGTAGTCTCATGACATTCCAAAGAACAGTGCCAGTCAAGAATGCATACACCATGATACTGTCCTTTAGTATGCCAAACTTATAAAAGGAAGCTTTAAAGTTGAATGCGCTGAGAAAATTAAATATGTTCACTGCTAAGAATCTGTACTTCTGGGAAGAGTATACTCAGGTCACAGCTTAGTGTAGGGGCAACTAAGAGTCAGAAGATGAGGCCGTAGGGAGAGTCTGTCTCATTGAGCGCAGCTGATCTTACACCAGGTCTTAGCTGCTGCTTCTTGCCCCATTATGAGACACTTGGAAACTGGTTCAGAGTCCTGGCCTATCAGGAATCTGACGGTATTGTACTTATCCTGATGCTTTCTAAGTCAGAAGCTGTGAAGCTTTTGTGGTGTAGGATTTCATTTTCTTTTTTTTTTACTTGAAATTGGCAAAGTGATCAATAACACTCCGGTACAAGTATATTGTCCTTGGGACAAAGGTGGTTTTGGAATATTATTCAATTTAGGTCACTCTATACCAGTGTAGATTTTCATTCTGTGAAACTAAAAGAGTGGAGCACTACAAAATGATCCCATGCCACACACCACGTACTGGAACTGCTATAATTACCACCTGCAGTAATTTAGAGGCTCTTCTCACTCAGATGCTGACCATGATTACAACCACTGACTGCTGCAGTTCCTTCTCTTTTGTGAGCTGTTTCTCCTCCCACCACCCTCTAAAGGGAGCTTTTTTGCTACATTCAGACTTCTTGCTGAACAGTCAATCTGGCTAACTCATCTGTCCCCACAGCTTCAGTGATCATTTCTATGCATAGGCCACTCCCAATCTCCCATTTTCAAGTGCTTACAAGTCAACATGCTTCCAGTTCAGCTCATCATTGTCTCTATCCTCCACCCCAATATTGCCCTTCCCGTTGTCTACATTTCTGTTAGTGGCACACCATTTTCTAGTTTCCCAGGCTTTGGAATCCTCTTTGATCCCCCTTTTGTCATGTAAATCCAATCAATTGTTGAGTTTTGGTTCCTTCCATCACTTGCACCTTTCCTCTAGTCTTTCCCCACTCTAATTTCTCCTATGTAATACTGGTAGAGAAATCTTCCTGAGTTACTCTGCAGGTAAGAAAATCTTTGATCTATATCAAAAGCTTATGACCTATATCAAAAATCTAAGCTATTTAGCCTACCATCACCACTTCTGAGCCATTGTACATGCTACTTTTTATAAATGCCCTCCTTTCCTTATATCCTTACTAAAACCCTACCTTTTAAGGCCCTAGTCAAACACCATCTCTCCATGAAGTCCTCCCTAATTTCCATGGAAAAAAGTGAGCTCTCATACCTTTAAATTCCTATTCCTTTCACGAATTTCTCAACTGGAGGCAGTGACTGTGTTGTAACAACTTTTTAGCTCCCTGCAGAACCTAGCTTAAAATTAGCACTCAGTTAATCTACATTAGATAAAGGAGCTAACACAAAGGGCTCTGAGTGAATAAACTTTTTACAGCTATCTTTCTATGTAGAAAATAGCACTCCCCAATACTAATTACTGGCATTGATGAAAAAAAAAGATGCTTAGTGGGTACTAAAGCGTTCTTGGCATTACTTGTTCACATGGTTGTTTATAAGCAGTACTTGAATAAGTGATTTGCTGACGAAAAGGGAATATACAGAACATAAGAACTCCCCTGGCCTTGTTGGATGGGTATGGCACCATCTCTACCTTAAGAGACCTATGCTAGACTAAGCCCAATCATAATATCACCTCCAGTCTCTTTAAAATTGTTACCTTCAACAGTATAGGGCTGGAGTCAGCATACATTTTCTATACAGCTACTTGACCTTCACTTATTACATACTTTTCTCTTTTCACTGTGCTCACTCTTGTGGCTTTAAATAAGTCATTCAAGTTAGATATTTGGCACACATCCTTAACACTTCCTTCTCCTTCAACACCCAGTAATTGACCCAAGTTCCATCAAGTCTATCTTTAAAATGCAGTCTCTCATATATAAGTGTTCATAATAGCATTATTCATGATAGCCAGAATGTGGAAACAACCCATTAGTGGATGAATGGATAAACAAATGTGATATATCCATACAGTGGAATACTATTCAACCATAAAATGAAATAAAGTAATGATACATGCTGCAACATGGATTAACCTTAAAAACATGCTAAATGAAAGAAGTCAGACACAAAAGAACATATGTGTTTCCTTTTATATGAAATAGCCTGACTAAGCATAGTAGACTAGTAGAAAGTAGATTAGTGATTGCCTAGGGGTGGGGTAGGGGGAGTGTCCAGGTCACTCAGAAGAAATAGGAAATAAATGCTAATGAGTACAGGTTTCTTTTTAGAAAGAAAATGTTCTAAAATTGATTGTGGTGATGGTTTCACAATTCTGTGAACATACTAAAAGCCACTGAATTGTACAATTTAAAATGGGTGAATTGTATGGTGTGTCAATTATATCTCAATAAAGCTGTTATAAAACCTTTTTATTGCAGTTAATTATATATATATATATATATAATTTTTTTTTTCTTTCTTTCTGGCTCCACTACCACCTTAGACCGTTAACATCACCTCTTATTAGACTACCACACAGACTCCTAATTGGCCTCCCTGCTCTGGTCCCATCCTCCTACAATCCATTTTCCAGATAAGAATCAGAGTGATCTTCTAAAAGTTTAAGTTAAATGTGAGTCTCCTGCTTAAAACTCGTCAAGGGCTTCCAATTGCACTTAAGAATAAAACCTATCCTCCTTATCAGGGCCTCTGCCTCCTTCTCCAACCTTATGTTGTTACTCTCTTCCTTACTTTAAATACTCCTGAGGTCCTCAAAAAGGTCAAGTTCTTTCCTAATGTGGGAGTTGACATGCTTGTACGCTCTATCCTAGAAGCTCTTCATCCCCTCTTTGCCTGGACTTATATACATATACTGCTAGTCTGAGCCTAAATAGAACTTCCTCAGAAAGTCTGACCATGACCCCCCAATTTAATTCAGGACTGTCGCTATTCAAATAGCACCACTGACTTTTTCTTCTTCACAGCACTTCTTCACCATCATCACCTTTCAATTCGTAATAATTTGTTTACTGTCCAACTTCCTTGCTAGACTGTTATCTCCATGAGGGCAAGTAGTGTATCTGTCTTATTGAACACTGTATATATACCCAGGGCTTTTCACTTAATAGGCATTCAATATCTGTTACTGTTAAATGAGTGAATTTTCACAAAGACCTTGTTGCCACCTGCCTCCCTCATTTAGAAGATTTGGCCACTACCATTTCTGTCAAGAACCACCAGAAATGAGATTGACGGTAGGGAGGGGCATTCTTTATAGCAAATCTTTTCTGGTTGATTTGATCACATACTTCTTACCTGCTCAATTTTTTGTTTTTCCTGTAATTTAACCTGCTGCAGCATATAGTGTAAATGACGCTGGAAAACAAATTGTATAAATGGTGAATGCTGAGTCTCAAAAAAAGGAAAAAAGAACCAAGAGAGACAAAGAGTTTGGCAAATAATTTGATAAGTGACAAAACAGTCAGTCGTAACAAAAGAGCACTCTTTTTAAAGGATTTAGAGTATAAAAACAGTACCCATTAACTACAAGACCATCAATTTGATTTTATATACCATATACATTTTTTATTGTCCTAAAATCAATGGCTGGGAGATACCCTTTTCTAGTTTACCACAAATCCTTTGATTGCGGTAAATTATTTAAAAAGCTGGCTTGGAATTTGGTGCCGCCCCTTCATTTCCCTGCACTAGGGCAGAAAAGTTATTATTCTCAACTAGCACTGCACGCAACAATAATCATAACACCATATAGCTGTATCTTTCAAAGTGTGTCCACATCTATTGTCTCACTTGGTTATTCTAAACGACAACACTTTCAATAGGTACAGTTTCATGTCATGTTGCTCTCCTTCAAATGACTACAGTTGTACAGAAAATGAAATCTGGGAAGGAATTCTCCAAATGCTTCAGAATTTCCCTCACTATAAAGAGAAAAGCAAACATGGAGTAACCATACATTTTCCTTTTGTTTAAATGTGTATTAATAAAAATGAAGCAAGATATTCTTGTTGAAGCATGCGTCATGAAATTTAAAAATAAATTTAGTTAATTCTCTTTCACTACAATGAATACATTTTGGCCCAAATAACAGGGTTCAATCTATACCTTACCATTTCCTATAGTCTTTGGCAAATTAGTTACCCTCTTTGAATTTCAATTCCATACATATATATATATATATATATATATATATATATATATATATATGTGTGTGTGTGTGTGTGTGTGTGTGTGTGTGTGTGTGTATGTATTAATAAAATGGGAATGGTGACTATACCTATATTACAGAGATGTGAGGATGAAATGAAATGATATATATAAAATGCTTAGCTCTTTATGTGCTTTTCACATAGGAAATGCTTGATACTGGCAATTATTATCTCAAGTCTCCTGGTCCCTTCCCCAAAACTGCTTATATTAGATGATCAAAATTACTCAGGTAAAAGGAAATAAGGTTATCTATTATTGGAGGTTTCTAAAAGGTTGTTTAAGTTAATGAATGAACAAGAATGCTGCACAGAGATGACATGAATGAATACCAAAATATCTTTATATCAGTCAACAAGAATGTACCTTGAGTGGCAGGTGTTCCACTTTCATGATGAGCTCCTTCTGTCTTTGTGCTTTGCACCAAACCATTTGGAGCTTTTGCTCAAAGTAAGGAATCTGCTTTTGAATTTCCTCAACTAACAGAGAGAGAAAGAAACGTTCATGTATCTAAACATAGCCTAAACTAGAGGATTGAGTTTCAAATCAACTAAATGTCTACTACACATCTAAGCAATGAATTCTCAAACTTAGCCTTGCATCTAACATGTGTTTAGAGTCAATCTTTAACACTGCCACCTAATCTGTCCCACCTCTTTGTTTTTTCTTCTAACTTACCTACTGAACTGACTAGTTCCTTTCCGCCATTCCGTCCACATTCAGTTAACTTGGCCTGTAGCTGCCTTTTCAGATTCTCTTCATAATTCTCTTCTTCTTCTTCTTCCTGGTAATGACGGTCATCATATTCTTCATCATCGTCGTCGTCGTTGTCTTCATCATTGCCATCGTCGTCCTTGTAGTCATCACTGTCCCTGGTAGAATCACTGAACTTCTCCCGAAATATATCAAACTCTATTGATTTTAAGAAGAGAAAGGTGAAACTAACTGAAACTTTTCAAATGACTCCCACTCTAGCTGCAATTATACTCCTTCCCCTCAAATGTCCTGGGCAACCAATGAATTTTATAAATACTTTTTCTCGTAGGAAGATTATTCCCTTCAAAAAACAAGGACAAGAAATACAAAACACTGTAACATTCGTTCATGTATTCAATGATCAAGATATTTAAGAGAATATAAGGGCCCATCGTGGTTTAGAATACCAGGAATTGACGGGATATTAGAACCCCAGTCTAACACCCCTAAAATACTGAGGGACTGATAAGAGGAAAGAAGGACAAAGGCATCCTTTTTCTGTTATTGCCCTGTGAGTCTATGGAGAATGGTCTTATACACAGTCAATACCTATCCTCTCTGAAGCTCCTGCTTTGTCTATATTAATATACCTGATGAGCTCGCGTAACTCTGCTTTGAGTCACTTGTGGCTGGGGATGATCGCTTAAAGCGTGGAATGAAGCCTTGATTTTCTTTCTCCTTGGCTTCATCTTCATCAATGATTTCCCATTCTGAAAGAAGGGGCAGTCAAGGAAAAACCAAAAAGGAGAAGGCACTGTTGAAAGGAAAGAGGCTCTCTGGCTGAAAGTGCTTTTTAATTTAGTCCAACTTGAGGCCTAAATCCATTTGTATCTGGATTGCTAGTATGGACAAGTGTCTTATATTGAATTACACAAGTAAATACATTCCTATTACATGAATTTACTGTTCCTAGCTAGAAAGTAACCTTTCCAAAAATCTTAAGTTCTACACATCAAAATCGGCACACAAATACCAGAAGTGAGGGCTTACCAGCAAGTGCAGATGGGGTGGGACATACTACACAGAACATGTTTAGTATGAAAGGATACGGAAACTGACAGCTCGATTATCTGAAGACAGCAGTTTTTTCACTTCCTTGTCCGTATCAGGAGATTCAGTGTACTCAACCAAGGTAGGGGCAGAGATGTCCTCTTCCTACGTATGTGGGGGGGGGGACCCAAAAAACACCAGAATTAGCTTTCTTTGATGTGAGAGGGATTGTGCACTTGGAATTTGTTCCTCCAGGTCAAACGATCAATCAAAGTTTTTACCTGAAGTTTCAAAAAGGTTGTGTCATGATTTGCAGAAGAAACGTCCTGAATGGTGGCAGATGACTGGTTCTTCCACCATGACGATGCACCTGCCCACACCGCGCCGAGTGTTCAGCAGTTTTTGATCAAAAATGGCGTGACGCCCATGCCCCACCCTCCCTATTCACTCAATCTCACCCTCATCGACTTTTTTTTGTTTCCTCAGATGAAAAAAGTTCTCACAGGGAAACGTTTTGCCAATGTGGAAGAGGTGAAACAAAAAAGGCAGAAGCACTAAAAGGCATCAAAATGGATGAGTTCAAAAACTGTGTTGAGCAGTTTTGTATGGAAAGCTTATTTTTTTTCTCCAAATTACTTGGGACATTTAATCTTTTCAATTTGCAACTCTGTGTTATAAAGGCTTCTCTCAGAGGTGCAACATTTAGGCCTCAGTTATTAATTATTTGCCCTGACCCACATTGGCAAAGAACTATAATTCCTTATTTGTTTTTTAGAAGTAATTTGGTTTAAAGATCCAAATTCCTAGATTCCACTTCCTCACATCTTTATTATTAGAGATTTTCCTGTAACAACCGAGTCTTAGCTACATGTTCTCCCTTAAATCCAGTTTTACACAATTATCTTCACAGCAACCAATTCGTCATGCCACAAATAGAAATTACAACTTTGACGGGGAATAAGCAGCAGCAAACAACTGTAGGTAAAAGTGAACTCTTTTAAGAAATGGCTTCCAAGAAATGGCTTTTTAAATAAGTATCAGAGAAAAAAAGCAGATTAGAATATAAAAGATCACTGTCCAAACTGTGTCATTTCCTCTAGGAGTTATCAGACATTAAACAATGAATTTGTTTTTCAGTGAATCAAATTCAGTGTATGTGTATACAGGTGGGGGTTAGAGGTGAGAAGAAACTCTTGAAAGTAACCTTTATGGTTTCTTTGATTTGTTTGAAATTAATGAGCTATGAAATAAAACACACTAAGGGCAAATAATAAAGTTATACTATGACTGCTCTACCTCAGCAAAGTTGATTTCTTCGACTTCTTTCACATCAGCCTATGAAATAAAACACAATAAACAATGAAGTTATAGTAGGTTGTCTTACTTCATTAAAGCTTAAAGCATTCAAAAACTATTCTTAACTTAGGTTTACATTTACTAGGCACTCAATGAATGCCATTAACTGACAGTATAAAAGCCAAGGCAACCGTGTTCATATGGAAAAACTCAACACAGTAAAGATGATAATTCTCCCCAAACTAATCTCTAGGTTTAATGCAATTTCTATCAAAATTCCAAAAAGGTTTTCTATAGACATAGGCAAATTTATTCTAAAATTTATATGGAAAGGTACAGGCTCTAGAACAGTTAAAACAAACCTTGACAAAAAAATAAAGTAAAAACAGTCTTCCTTATTTCAAGACTTATTATATAGCTATACTGTAGTATCAGTAGAGGGAGCAACATATAGATTAGTGGAACAGAATAAGGAAGGCATAAAAAGACTCACACAAATATGCCCAAGCAGTTTCTGATAAAGGTACAAAAATGGACATGAAAAGGCAAAAAAAAAAAAAAAAAAAAAAAAAAAAAAAAAAAAAAAAAAAAAAAAAAAAAAAAAAAAAAAAAAAAAAAAAAAAAAAAAAAAAAAAAAAGAAAGAAAGAAAATTAACCTTTAACTAAACCTCACACCTTTTACAAAAATTAGCTCAAAAAATAAATTGCAGGCTTAAATGCAAAACGTAAAATTTTTAGAACAAAGGAAATAGGAGAAATAGGATCTGGGCTAGGCAAAGAGTTCACAGACTTGGCACAAAGTATAAGATTCTTAATTGGAAAAATCAATAATCTGTATCTAATCAAACAAACAAAAAAAGACTTTTGCTCTTTGAAAGACTCAGTGAAGAAGATGAAAATATCAGCCACAGACTGGGAGAAAATATTTGCAAACCAGGTATCTGACAAAGAACTGGTATTTAGAGAATAAAACAGTAACTCTGAAAAAACAGTTTAAAAAATCCACTTAGAAAATGGGCAAAAGGCATAAACAGACATTCCACTGAGTGAATATACAGAGAGCAAATAAGCATATGAGTGGATGTTTAACACCATTAGCCATCAGGGAAATGCGAATTGATACCACAGTAATATCACTACACGTCTATCAGAATGGCTAAAGTGAAAAAATAGCGACAATACCTAATGCTGGTGAGAATACAGAGAAGTTGGATCACACATACATTGCTGGCAAGAATGTAAAATGGTACAGGCACTCTGCAGAACATTCTGGCAGTTTCTTATAAAACTAAACATGCAACTACCATATGATCCAGCCATCACACTCCTGGGCATTTATCCCAGAGAAATGAATACTTATGTTCACACAAAACCTGCTCACATCTTTATTTATAATAGTCAAAAGATGAAAATAACCCAGGGATTTTCCAACCGGTTAATGGACAAACTGTGGTACATTCATACCATGGAATACTACTCAGCAATAAAAGGGTATGAACAATTGATATATGCAGCAACTTGCACAGATCTTAAGGAAATTATGCTGAAAGAAAGCCAGACTCAGATGCTATACATTGTATGATTCTGTTGATATGACATTCTCAAAACGGCAAAATTATAGAGATAGAGAACATGTTAGTGATTGCCAGGGGTTAGAGACTGGGGGTGTAGGATAGGTGTGAGGTGAATGTGGCTGAAAAAGGGCAAGATAAGGGATCCTTGTGTTAACAAAATTGTTCAGCATCTTGACTGTCTAGGTGGATATACTAACATACACAACTGCATGTAACTAAACATGTACACACACAGGCAGGGGTACAAGTAAAAATGCAGAAATCTGAATTAGATTGGTGAATTATAACAAAGTCAATATCCTGTTTGTGATATTGTACCATACTTTTGCAAAAAGGTACAATTGCGGGGGGGGGGGGTTCCCTGGTGGTGTAGTGGCTAGGCTTTGGTGCTCTTACCACCGCGGCCTGGGTTCAATTCCCAGCCAGAGAACCAACCAAAAAAAAAATGGTACAATGGGTAAAGTGTACACAGCACCTCTTATTTCTTCCAACTACATGTGAATCTACAATTATTTTAAAATAAAAAAGTTTAATTAAAAAAAGAAGAATCCAAGCCACAGTATACCTGTAGTTTGTCCAAGATTCTGCAAGTCTGAGGTAAGGTTATGAATATAACCACAATTCCCAATTCTCAGGTTCTAGATAGATTCACTTTAAAGCTAGATCTTGCAATTGAAAACTAAAAGTATTAACAGAAGTTTCAAATTCAAGACACATCTAGGTCCCTAAAGGACTAGCCTATAACCTCAAGGATCAGGTCTGTTTTTGTTCACTATATGAGGGCTGTCTGGGAAAAAATGCAGCCATAAATATGTCTATTTTTCATATTATGTGGCTGCATACTTTCCGGACAGTCCTTGTATATTCCCAATTGTTCGCACACGGTGCCTGGCATTTAGCTCACACTAAATAAACATTTATTGGGCATATAAATAAATGGACAAATTAACCCCCAACTGACTGTCTCCCTTTCCCCACACTTATAATCCTTTTCCAATCCACCAAGTAGACACACAATTAGCATGCAACTAACCTTTTTTGTTTTGCGGAATCTTTTCTTTCTGACATTCTTAAGTGGTGGAGTAACTAAAATAAATTCGACATGGTGAAACATATAATACTGATGGTAGTTACATATCTATCTGAATTTGATAAGGACAAAGGTCATGTTATAAACGACTGACTCATGACATGACTTATTCCTTTGAGAGTGGCTGGATGCCTAATAAACCAAACACCTAAGTATGGTAAATAGGTCCATGGCTCACAAGCAATTAGGATTCAGCAGATAAATGTAGTCAGCCAAAATGAATAAGGGGCTGGTGACTTACTGCCATGCTTCCAGGCATATTTTTTCTGTTCTTTCATTTCATTACTCCCTGTTACGCTACGATCAGGAGAAGAAACTGGTTCTTTCATAGGAGAGTGGTCACCATCAGCAGTGCACACAAGCATCTACATTTAACAAATACAAACAAGTTGACTATGGCCACAAATCTTGAGTTAGTAATGAATCTTGATCATTCTTACCACCAGAAATCCTGGAGCATAGAAGTAAGGAGAATGTTACTTGGCATTTCCAGAAAACCAAGTATTGTGTACATTCACATTCATTCTCTCTCTGTCTCGGCAGCACTGTATGTGGACTCTGGGCGGTTTTTTTTTGTTTTTGTTTTTGTTTTTTTTTAGCTTGAGGACTTACTACTGCAAAAGGAATATGTTGAACACAAATATATCTTAGCATTTTGATTTAGAAAGGAAACAAGAAGTCAACAGTAGAGATGGTGAATAAGACCCAGTGTAAACCTCCACAGTTAACAGCATACTGTGTTAGCGGGAAGATTAGAAGAAAATCCCAGATGCTCATAATGTTCAAATAATTAAAGTCACTACAAATGGCAAAAAGGAGGTTTGAAAAGCTATTTGGATAAAAAAAAGTAGTGAAAAGTTATGGATCAAATACCAAACCAGAACCCACCACTGTATTCCTGTGCAATTGAGCAGGAAATTAGGAATGATAGACAGTCATTCACCAAGTTGAAAGAGCACTGAAAGAGAAAAGGAGGGAGAAAGGGATTCCTGCAAAGATGTGAGAGCTAGAAGATTAAGAAAACTCATCCATACCTGAGAAATATCTGCCGTTTTATAAAAGGTTTTTTTGTCAAGAGTTTTCAGGCTTCCAATAACGCAAGGCAAGTCAACCACCTTAGCATTTAGAAAGACACCTTCCACCTGAACAACAGCATGACGTTCATCAGCTGAAGAGAAGCAGAAACAAGTAAAGTTGACATCTTTTCCAATGTACTCTTTTTTTTTTTTTTTTTTTGGTGGTTCCCTGGTTGGGAATTGAACCCAGGCTGTGGCGTTGAGAGCGCCGAAGCCTAGCTGCTACACCACCAGGGAACCCCCACAATGCACTCTTAAACCTCCTAGGGTTTGAATAATGTAGATTTATGTGGGACAGACTCATCATCTTTCAGTGAAACTTACTATTTCTCATAATGCTGGAATTGTGCACACAACTAGTAACTCCTCAGAGAAAAGAAGGCAGAGTATATGGAACTCTCCCTCCCCCTCGAGTTTATTTCAATCGATCTCTTGGTAATGGTTGTGAACTAAATGAGGATAAAGTGGTAAATGTTTCATTCTCATCCTGAAAGGCAAACTCCGTTCATTCAAAGCCATTCATTTTCACACCATAAGAAGCATTCGATCATGTCATTGTACACAGATGTTTTCAAAGGGTCCCAGTGAAGAAAGGATTGATCCTAAAATGGTGCTAAAAAGTCTCAAGTTACAACCTCTAGTTAGTTCACAAAGATAAAATTCTACACAATAGCGACATACTAATATGTATGTGTGTGTGTGTATGTGTGTGTGTAAAATCATATATTGACAACTTTGTATCCTGCCCTGATGTCTCAAACATGGATAACTTTTGAGGATTCAAGTGCAATCTTCTAATAGTAAGTGAAAAGAAGAAAGATGCAGGACCATGTTTGACATGATCCTTTTTGTATAAATTAACTTCAAACACTGAGAGATTATTTAAATGTTGGTATTATGCATAAAAGTTTTATCTGTAAGGAAACACAAGAAGAAAGGGTTATTATTATCTTTCGCTTGATGTTGGGGCACTTCGAAGGAGAGGTTCACTCCTCCTTTTGAACATTTCTGTTTTATTTGAATTTTATTACCCTTTTAGAAAAATGTCAGTAAGGGCTACGTGAGTGGTGGGATTATGGGTCATTTTTAATTTTCTTCTTTATATATTTCTCTGTATTAAAAAACCCTAATAAATATTATTGAAATAAGAAAAAGATATGTCACCTTTGTAAACAAAGAATAGTACATTTGTTGTTCCCCTGGATAGTCAGAAATCACAAAGCTTGTATGTAGGAGACAATCAGCAGTATGCAAATCCCACAGTGACCCAAAGTTCTTCCTTATAAACACTATGACAATTACCTCAAGTTGCATAATATCTACTGCCTTTCCTCTTAGGAGAAGAGATGGGAGTGACTTAAGACTCTCTTGGAGTCCATCAAAACACAGACCACATTTTATTTGTCACATCCTTAGTATTGAGTATAGCTCCTGGCATATAGCAATCTCTTAATAAATTGCTATTCAATGTATGGTGAATGAATATTAACTACTTACAAGCTAAGTCAATTTTTAGTTTATTTTTCATGGCAACACTTCCAGAATGTATCATCTTCCTGACAGTAGCAGCGTGTTCCTAAAAAAAAAAAAAAAAAAGGTAAATGAACAAATCAGAAGGATGAACTGTCTACTTAGAAGCTAATAGAATATACGCATATATGTCAGAAACAGTCCTCCTTAAATAAAACCTTAAACCTTCCAAACATTAGGAGCAGTGCCATGTACCATGAGATACCATGTATTGTGCAAGTCAAGTTAGGATGAGGCTGACTCTAATCTCATTGTTGTCTTTTAGTAACTACAGTTAATGCCTTCTTCTAGCTCTATATTCCGGCCTTTCACTGCTGACCTTGAGTTGTAGTTACTAAGGAAAGGCTTAGCTGCAGTTTACTAAGTATATTAATTAACTCTAACTGGGGAAATAGCTTTCTGAAGCCCTTCCTTAATATAGCTTTCATAGACCAAATAATACTTGAATACAGGTCTCAATGGGGGAGAAGAACCTAACACAATATTGAGAGGAGCTTTAACAGTCTTGCATGGTGATGAATTTGCAAGACACAGTGCTGGTCCCTCTCACTGCCCCTTCTGAGGTGACAGAAAGGATTTTAGAAGAGTCTTATCTTGACTGTCCAGTGAGCAGGCTGTTAGCATCTGTGGTAAGTGATTGAATCCATCATCATCACAGCTATTTGTCAGGAAATCAACCCACGTGATAGGTGGTATGTACAGGATGAAAGAAATGCTAACAGAGTACATACTAGGATAGGACTGCTTAATAGAACATGATTCCTGGGAAACAAGTGTTCTCAGTTTTTACAGCCTATTTTAAATAGAAATGCTACAAAATCCAAGCAGATCTAATACTTTGCATGAAGATATTTGCTCTGAAATACAAGGGTTTCTTACCGGAGGGAGACGGAATATAAACTGGTTCTCAAGTTCTTGAGGAGGTTCATTCCCGCTTTTACTCATCTCTTGTTTTTGAGTTCATGAAAACAAAAACAAAACCAACAGAAAGTCACCAAAACTCCTCTTACTCCCTCTGTTGACCACTTCTGGTAGTGCTGGTTAAATTATACAAGATCTTGCTGATAATCCTCACTGGAATCGTGTGTGTACACTTCTAAAGTTGTTTAATATAACTTTATTATGTCTAAAAGTCACTCTATCTCCCCTCCAATATGTGCAGATTTTCCAAAATTAATGCAGATAACAAATGAAGTTGGAGCTGTTACAAAATGTGATTTATTAGTCATTTTAGCGATATGCCGACACTCTCAGGTAAAGGACAATTCACCAACACAGTGGGGGCTAGTGAAGCAAACTATGTACCTCTGCAGGGAAGCATGCCAATCAAAGGCTGAAATCAACCCCCAAACCACTGGCAGAAATCTTCTATGGTGATTAGAGAAAAACAAGAGCTTAATTTTCAATATTTCATTTACCCTAATAGATTGGGAGGAATTAAATAAGCCCACGGGGGAGCAGGAAACCTTTTAGGACCCTACAGCCAGCATTAAGAGCTCTGAGATACCTTGGGAAAACTCCAGTTTTTATGGCTAGGGTATCTACATGAGCACACCTAACTTCACCGGACAGACACATTCCTGAAGGGGGGCAGGAAAGAACAAAATCCAATCTGATTTATTTATTACTAATACTTATTGCATGTATTCTATGTGCAACTACTACATTGAGTGTGTTAGTGCTATGATTTCATTTAATCCTCACAGCGACCATTTATTTGATAACCTTAAAAGCCATTTAAAAGAATCCTAAAATAGATCCCTTTATATAAAAAATATATACCTTCTGTAGTGAATAATCCCATCCAAGTTAAACTTTATTTTTCACTTTATTTTCCATCTATTTGGGATATATCTGAAGTGGCTTGCATTTTGGGCTTTAGGGCTCACACTTCTTCTGAGTAATATTTTTTTTTCCCCTCAACAGTGCAAATAAAGCGATTGTATATGTAACCTGATAGAGTTCTGTTATGTTTTAAGGACCTTTACTATATACCAAGTTATAAAATCTTATATATTAACTTAGATTGGTGTACAGCTCCTAATACTCTGTAAACCATTAACTGGACTCTTAGTTTTGAATTTGGATATCACTTAAAAGCACTATACCTTTTCTTAAAAAAATACATACAAGTAAATCTGAGAGCCTATTATGGTGAAATCATTCACCATTATGATTTCAGTCTTTAGTATGACTTCAGAAAGTACCAGAAAGGCATAGAAAGCAAAAGAGAGGCCAGCAGTAGAAAAGCAGACATCCAGGAAGAGAGAGAGAGAGATAGAGATAGAGATAGAGATAGAGATAAGATAGAGGGGGGGAGGGAAATAACTGATTATTTGTGATAATCATTTTTCTTTCTGCTTTGTACCGTTATACACACACACACAATGCAAACATAAAAAGGAAAGTTAATTAAAATAAAGCAAATTAAATTTAAAATCCTGGGGCTGGGGACACTGCATAACAGAACAGAATAAGAAACACTTAGGATTGGAAGCAAAAATATGGATTATTTGAAGAACTAGCTGCTGAGCAAAATTTTATCAGCTCAGTAGTAACTTTTAGATTTCTCAGCAGAACTAAGAGTAGGGCATTTTGTTCATTTCAATGCCTTTCTGGCAACTCCTCTCTTAATAAAGAAAGAATGTAAATATCGAAACTATTTCTGAGAAAGGAAACAACCGTGGTGGAAATGAGTTTCTAACTTTTTTTTTTTTTTTTTGGATGTGGGTAGTTCCCTCCCTGGCTGAGAATCGAACCCAGGCCGCAGCGTTGACAGCGCCAGCGCCGAAGCCTTAAGCCACTACACCACCAGGGAACTCCCGAGTTTTTAATATTTTTAAAAATCTGTCACTGGCAGATTTTTACTCAGTGAACTGGCTGCATCATATTTAAGAAAAGGCATCCACTTTTATCCAGCAAAGCACTCTTTGATGGCTCATTAAATTAACGGGACCGCTCTCCACCCTTCGCACCCCGCTCCGCTCTACCTCACGCTGGTGGCATTAGATTTGGAATTAGAATTATAGTTAGATGGAAGGCGCCTGGCAGCACGCTCCGGGCAGCACAAAGTTAGTATCAGGCTCAATCGGCATTTTCTCAAGTTCATAACGGCTGGCGGCAGTTTGGAGGCAATGATCACAGGGGCACTAAGTTTCCAAAGGAAGAGTCCAGCTCCTAGACTTTGATCCCATTTCACTGGAAAACCAAGGGGTCTCTGCATTCTCACAGGGCAGGGCCCTAACGCGCGATGCGCTGCCTAAGGGCTCTAACCCGCCCCGGAGCCCTCCAACCGTCCCGGTCCCACTCACCTGAAACTCCGGTGACTGGCGCCGGCACCCAAAAGGCCGCGCAGAGTATGGGGGGACCTGCCTCTGTGCCCGGCGCGTTCCAGCGGGGACGCGAGTGGGCTCTCAGGGGGTGGGCTGTGGCGGGTGACGGAGAGACGGAGCGGCTACAGGTAGCAGCCACGCGCACAGCCCCTCACCGCCTGGCCACGCCCCCCGCGACTGTCGGACGAAGCTGATTGGCTGGTGGCCTCGAGGCGGCGAGCAGATTGCCGCGTGCCAGAGCGGAAAGGCTCGAGGGACGCTTAGTGCAGGCGGGTCGTGGCCCCCCACGGAACCAGGTTTCAGAACACATTTCCTCAAGTAAATGGAGCAGCCACAGGACTTCTACCAGTACATAGTGATATGTGCAAAAGCAGCGCCACATTTAGTTTCTCCTCAAATCCGTTAGGTTGGACCGATTTGTCCCCTGACGTGGCAACCTCGCCTGGTCATAAATACGCCACCGCTCAAATCCATTCAATGAGTAGAATCTGCGCCCAAGCTAACATGCTAGCCGCTCCCTGTCTTGGTTATAATTTTACAGCTTTTCGACAGGGACACGAATTACGCCATTTTACTTCTCCTAATGGGGGACGCACAGTTCAAAGAAACTTCTAGTGGTTCTCTCGAAGATTACCCTTAACTTGTCGCGGGGCGGGGGGAATGGAAAGCCACTTACCTATCCTTTCCGGTAAGATATCCAGCAGAGTTCCTGCAGCGGCCTGGGCGCCATAGTCGGCAGCGGCCTGGGTGCCACGGCTGACAGCGGCCTGGGCGCCATAGTACGTAGCGGCCTGGGCGCCATTGTTGGCAGCGGCCTGGGCGCCACGGTCGGCAGTGGCCTGGGCGCCACGGCTGACAGCGGCCTGGGCGCCATGGTCGGCAGCGGCCTGGGCGCCATAGTCGGCAGCGGCCTGGGCGCCATGGTCGTCAGAGGCCTGGGCGTCACGATTGTTGGCAGTTGCAATTTTATAGGCGAGAAGAATTCGGGGATATAGGGAAATGATTGCTTCTAATATTGAAGATGATGGTGGTGGCTCACTTGCCGCTAGTTCAGTGAGTGGTACCTCACGGAACTCCATGATCTGCCTCGTTGATTGAGATCGTCAAATGGCTATTTAAATTGAGGTCATAAAGTTAGGCGCATTTCATATGACCTATATATGTTCCAGAACTTTAATGCTGTCAAAGGTATCCTTAAAGACACAGGGATAATACTAGGGACATTACAGCTGCCTGTTAGAAAGTATAGCCGTGAAGTCTCTACTACCTAATGTTTATTGAAATTTAATCATAAGGAATAAATATTTTTGGAAGACTAATTATTGTACAATCATTTCTTCTGGATAAGTGACTCTTTTTTTTCATTCAGTGAAGCTAAACCACCATAGCGTCATATGTAACCAATATTGTTTCTGTCTTTTTTAGAATCTGTCTACTGATCTTTGCTGCAGCGTCATGTTGTAGCACTATATTGAAGGTTGTAATACGAACAGACCGATGAAGTTCGGTTTTCATTTGCTGTATAATATTCTTGAAGGCATTTATTACATTAAAATGATTTTTAATAACTCAGAAAAAATTCCATTTTCAATAACTGAAATAATGGAGTAATTGTGTGTTTTTAATCCTGTACACAATGTGCATTGTGTAATTAAATTTCCTTAAGATTGCTGCTAGGACACTCAACCCAGTTCTCAACCCACCTCTAACAACTGTGAACCTTACTGGAATACGTTGATATTTCTCTTATTTTAAATAATCACAGCCTCTCCCAATTCCCAAACTATTTTTATCTTCTGTAATAAGTAACAATGAAAGCTACCTTAAAACCCTTTTGAAAGAGAATCAGATATAAATATTAGATAAATAAAAATAGTGCTCTTACAGAAGTGTCACAGGGAGCATCCTTATGAGTGCAAGAAGGGACCATAGTGAGTAACTGCTCACTTATAAATTCAGTCATCCAACAGATGTTAATCGAGAATCTAATATGCCAGACTTAATTTTAAATATTTATTAAATGCTTAAAATATAGTAAGATTTCACGGAAAGATGTAAAAATTAACACACAGGCATATGCATATGTGAACTTTCCTTTATTGCCAGATTTCCAGTGGAATTATACATTATTTGTCCTTTTATATCTGGATTCTTTCACTTAGCATAATGTTTTTGAGGTTTATTCATGCTGTTGGTATGTATAAGAATTTCATTCCTTTTAAAGGCTAAGTAATGTTCCATTATATGGATATGCCATATTTTGTTTATTCATGCATCTGTCGGTGAACATTTGGGATGTTTTCACCTTTTGGCTATTGTGCATAATGCTGCTATTAACATTGGTGTACAAGTATCTGTGTGAGTCCCTGCTTGCAATTGTTCAGGGTGTGTACCTAGAAGTGGAATTGCTAGATCATATGGTAAATCTATGTTTAACTTTTTGAGGAACCACTGAACTGTTTTCCATAATTGCTGCACCATTTCACAGTCCACTAACAGTGCACAAGGTTCCAATTTCTCCACATCCTCACCGACACTTATTATTTTCTATTTTATAAAAACAATAGCTATCCTAATGGGTATGTAGTGGTATCTCATTGTGAGTTTCTTTAGCACTCATATCTATCTTTATTATATGTATTTTTTAACAAATTCCCTAAAACATTACAGAAGAACAATCATACTCATTCCTTGAAGTAACACTCTTCTCAAAATAGCTTACACAGAATACTCATATAGCCATCATTATCATTGTGGTTTTGGTTTGCATTTCCTTAATAGCTAGTGATGTTGAGCATCTTTCATTGTAATAATTGACCATTTGTGTGTCTTCAATGGAGAAGTGTTCATTCAAGTTTTTTACCCATTTTTAAAAATGAAGTTGGGTCGTTTTTATTTTTTGTTGTCATTGAGTTGTAGGAATTCTTTATATATTCTGGAAACTAATCCCTTTTCCACATATGCTTTGAAAATATTTTCTCCCAGTCTGTGAATTGTGTTTTCATAATCTTTTTTTTTTCCAGGGGAGAGTGTGAACGCAGACCCCCACTACCACAAATGATGCAGTCGAGTTTCCCACATTTGCGAAAATCTCAGAGGTCAGCACATTCGGAGTGCAATGGATAAGCCTCGTCCTGGGAAAACCACCTTGGTGATCATGCTATCTCCCCTGCCAGCTAAGTAGAGTTCTTTTCATAATCTTGATAGTGTCCTTTGATGCACAACAGCTTCAATTTTGATGTCATCCAATTTATCTTTTTTCTTTTGTTCCCTGTAACTTTGATGTCATATGCAAAAATATCATTGCCAAGACAATATGAATATTTCACCTATGTGGTTTTTTTTGTTTTTGTTTTTTTGTATGTGGGTAGTTCCCTGGCTGGGAATCGAACCCAGGCCACAGCATTGACAGCACCAGTGCCGAAGCCTTAAGCCACTACACCACCAGGGAACTCCCACCTATGTTTTTTTCTAAGAATTTTATAGTTTTAGGCCTTACATTTAGGTCCTTGATCCATTTTGGGTTAATTTTTATATATGGTGTAAGGTGAGGGTCAAACATCATTCTTTTGCATTTGGATATCCTGTCCAGTTTTCCATTTTCATTACATATCTTTTTCCATCCCTTTACTTTCAGTCTGTTTATGTCTTTCAATCTGAAATTAGTCTCTTATAGACAACATACATAAGGATCTTGTTTTCTGATCCATTCAGCCACTCTGTATCTTTTGATTGGAGCATTTAATCCATTTACATGTAAAGCAATTGTTGATAATTATGTAGTTTTTGCCATTTTATTATTCATATTTCTATCTTTTCTTCTTCTTCAAGAAATCCTTTTAACATTTCTTGTAATACTGGTTTGGTGGTTTTGAACTCCTTTAGCTTTTTCTTGTCTAGGAAACTCATTATCTCTCCTTCGATTTTAAATGACAGCTTTATTGGATAGAGTAATCTTGGTTGTACGTCCTTGCTTTTCATGACTTTGGATATTTCATGTCAATCCCTTCTGGCCTGTAAAGTTTCTACTAAGAAATCAGCTGTCAGTTTTATGGGAGCTCTCCTCTAAGTAACTAACTGCTTTATTCTTGCAACTTTTAAGATTCTCTCTTTGTCTTTCACCTTTGGCATTTTAATTATGATGTGTCTTGGTGTGGGCCTCTTTGGGTTCATCTTCTTTGGGGCTCTGTACTTCCTGGGCTTATGTGTCCATATTTTTTCACTGGTTAGGAAAGTTTTCCATCATTATTTCTTCAAATAGTTTTTAAATTCCTTGCTATCTCTTTTCTCCTTGTAACCCTCTGACGCAAATGTTAGTATGCTTGATGTTGTCCCAGAAGCCTCTTAAACCATCCTCATTTGGGCGGGATTATTTTTCCTTTTGCTGTTCTGATTGGATGTTTTCTGCTACCTTGTCTTCTATTATAAATCACTATTTTGATCCTCCACTTCATCAGATCTACTGTTGATTCTCTCTGATGAATTCTTTATTTCAGTTATTGTATTCTTCATTTCTGACTGATTCTTTTTTATGTTTTCTATCTCCATTCCTATGTTTCATACCTCTTTGTTGAAGTTCTCCCTGAGATTATTGAGCATCCTTATAACCAGCATTTGAAACTGTGCATCTGTTAGATTGCTTGTCTCCATTTTTCTGAAGCTTTGTTCTGTTGTTTTGGGGGTTTTGTTTGTTTGTTTATTTGTTTTTAATTTGGGGCATGTTTCTCTGTCTCCCCATTTGGGCTGCCTCCCTGTGTTTGTATCTATGTATTAGGTAGAGCTGCTATGTCTCCTGGTCTTAATGGAGTGGCCTTATATAGTAGGTGTCCTCAGGGTCACCTGAGCTGGGTGCTCCTGGTGTGTCTTTTGTGTGCGTTGTGTGTGCCCTCCTGTTATAGTTGAGCTTTGGTTGCTGTCTGCATGTCAATGGGAGGGATTGGCCCTTGAGCTAATTGGTTATGAGGACTGGCCATGACTAGGAGGAGGAACTTTTGTGCAGGGGCTGACTCTACGGAGAATTTGCTTTAGCAGGGCTCTGGCCCCTGCTTAGTCTGCCCTTGGAGTGTTTTGAGATGTTTCTTATTTTTAAATGTAAGTGTTTGTAGCTATAAATTTCCCTCTTAAGACTGCTTCTGCTGCATCCCATTAAGTTTTGTTATGTTGTATTTTCATTTTCATTTGTCTCAAGTTATATTCTAATTTGCTCCCATTACCTTGGCCCAGAGTTATAGTTCTCACTGCTCAAAGCCTTCACTATAGGGAAACAACTTTCTTAGGAAAATTATCCAAATAAGGAGGGCCTCCTGGGGACAAATAATAGAAAGACGTAAGGATAAAGCTGATGTCAGACTCTATAAATTGGTACTATCTTTGAGCCTTTCAATAAAACCCTGCATTTTTTGGTCTTGTGTTCTGGCAGTAGAGCTTTCTTAATCCTAATAAAGTAGAAATTAAATGCTTTTCTGCTGTTCATGCTCTGAAAAACATAATGTATTTGATCCTTATTTACCAGTCATTTGTACACATTTACTGATACTTTTATCAGTGGGTCATAAGATATTAGAAATTACAACCTAAAAAAAAAAAAAAACTATCAATCTTGGCTCACTAAAATAATGGATAAAATCTACTAGGACATCAGTAAGAACTATCCTGTTTTATAGCTGCTAGGACATATTTAATTGAGGAAAAAAGTAATGCTAAACTGGAATTTGGTGGAAGTTCAGAAATTATACAGCACAAGCATGTATAAGAGCTTTTGATTCTTTTTTTAAGTGGTGAAAAAGTAGTTTATTAGAAGCAGAAAGTTATCCTCCAAAGAGATAGGTGTGCGGCCGAGCAAGATGGTGGCTCAAGAACTGCTTTTGATTCTTTACATGGGCTGGACTTAACTTTAAGAAATGCAGTATATCCCAAAAATTTGGACAAATATGCCAAGTTTTGTGTATATCATGTTCCCTCACTTAACCATGAATCTTGTATCCCCTTTGCAGTGGGAATTGGAGAAGCTGCCAATTATGTAGCCTCTGCCTTTGCTTTAGCAACCCCTAGGTTCACTGAGTATATTAGTCAGGTAAGCATATCAGGTATCACTATAATTTTTAAGCTAGCTTTCTCATTCTTATTTTAAATTCTTATACCCCCAAGTTAGTTCTGATGGTATTTTATTTCTGCCTAGAATGGTCTTTTATTTTCCTTATTTTAGTTGAGGAGAAATTCTAATTTTTAGTGTTTAAGAGATACTATGTATTTCAGTGAATATTTTCCCAAGTATAAAGCACATCACTATAACATTGCTTAAATTGTTAGTTCTGCAATACTTTTTTCTTTAGTTTAATTTGTCTGTTTTATATGCCTTTTGCTGCTTCTTACTTTGTTCCTAGGAGCTACCCAGTGAATTAAATTAGCAGCAGCCAGTTTTTTATTCCTATTGAAACACTAGGAAAAAATCTATGTGGAATAGAGAAATTATGATGAATTTGGTCATTTTTACCCTTAGGACAAGAATTACTTAGCCTAAGTCTAGACAAAGAAATCTAGGTTTATTTACCTTTTATCTTTTTTTTTTTTCGTATTTCAATTTATCTTCTTACTCTTTGAATGGGTAATTCAACATGCATGGGAATGGTAGCTGAATCATTAAGTACTAGGGACTCCATAGTGGTGATCTGTGTAATGATGGCCTGTGCCCAACAGGGGGAGGAGTCCTACCTTGTCGCAGATAGTAGAGAAACAGAAAGATCCAGGTACTGATGAAGAATTAGAACATAATTTCTAGTTAAAAATCACTTTTTGATTTTTATTTTAAAATCACTTAATAATAAATTAGACTATGACCAAACATGGATTATTCCAGGTATAATAGTGGTTAAATATAAGAAAATATATCATTATAATCCATTACATCACCAAATTAAATGAGAAAGTCCTATGATCACATAGAGTAAATAGTGGAAACGAAACTGATAAAATTCGGCAAGAATTTCTAATAAAAACTCTAAGTAAAATAGTAATGAAAAATACCTAAATATAATAGTCTGCTTATCAAAAGCCCACAGCAAAGAATATTCTATTTTTTTTAGCAAAGAGTATTCTAAGTAGCAAAAGAGTAACATCATTTTGATTAAAAATGGGAACTATACAACATACCAACTATTGATATTATTATTTGACATTATTTTTGATATTCTAGACCAGTGTTGTTTAATATTGTAGCTACTAGTCACATGTGGCTATCTACATTAATTAAAATTAAATAACATTTAAAATGTAGCTCCTGAGTATCAGGAGGCATATTTGAAGTGATAAATAGCCACTTTTTTACCTAGAGGATTCCAGAACTTTGCAGGAGGTGCATTTTGAATTCCAAACCCATGTGAAAGCAGGGTTGAAGTTACAAATCTGCAGAGGGAGACATTTTTTCCTGCCTTCCCAGAGGTCAGGTTGTCTCCTTGCCCTAGTGAATAGATTTTTTGTCTAGGTCACCCTTATTGAAGGTGTAGTCTTTTGAAAGTCCCAACTTGTGACAAGTGTCTCAGTTCCAACCCCTGCCTTACTTACAAGCCTCTATATGGCCACCTGTACCTAAGCCCCTTACTTAGTGGATAACCAAGCCACCTGTACCCCACCATCAGAGTGGCTAAAACTTCCAACTCCTACTAAATGCTTTGGTTTTCTGTTTTTCACCCCTTAAGAATTTCTTTTACTTACAAAGGATATTATATTTTATTCCATATTTTTAAGTGTTTTGCCAGTTACCTCAGGTCTGCTGCCTCTTTTATTATTTGTGTTATCCTAAACTTGGCATGTTTGGCAGAATACCAGATTTGGTGCTAATTTCTTGAAAAGGATTTTTTTTTCAAAAGGACTATAGCGAGGGTGGGAATAAGTTGTGTGTGTGTGTGTGTGTGTAGTGTGTGTGTGTGTGTGTGTGTGTGTGTGTGCATGTAATGGATGGGTCACTTTTAATATGAGAAAATTGATCAGATTAATTATTCATAACGTGTTTTGGTGAGCTCTGCTACAAAGACAAAAGGTACTTGGCACGCTTCTTATAAAAGAGTAATTTCTTTTTTTTTTTTTTTTTTTTTTTTTGCTTTTTGGTATGTGGGTAGCTCCCTGACTGGGAATCGAACCCAGGCCGCAGTGCTGACAGCACCAGCGCCAAAGCCTTAAGCCACTACACCATCAGGGAACTCCCTAAAAGAGTAATTTCTTTTCTTTCACATATTTCAGAAACAAATGTGTAATATAATCCAATACAGGATAGTTTGTAAATGGGCAAATCTTGAATGGTTGGTCATCCTCTTATTTTCTTTCTTACTCCTCTTATTTAGTCACCAAAACTAGCCTATCTAACTTGGAATTACATTTCTAACTTAAAAATCTCTCAGGTCTCTACTTCCAGTCTTGCCCTTTTTCAGACCTTGACACTGGCGTGATTATAATCTTCCTAAAACATGTGCTTCAAATACTTTAGAGGTTCGCCTTCACTTCAAAATAAAATGCAAACTCTAAGGACATGGCATAACTAAATAATTCCTTTCTACCTTGTGATTCTCATCCCCAGAGACTCACCAATATCTTCCTTACGTTTAAGTTGCCCTGAATTAATAATACTTCCCTCAAATTCTACATATTCTTGTTAGGTCTAAGAAAATATTCAATGAAAATATCATTGATGAGTTTGCTTTCATTAAAGGCAGGAAAATAAAATTTCATAAATTCTGCTTTTGGTGTAGATAAAATATTTACATTTAATGCTTTGAGTTTTAATCTACTTTTCAATTTTTCCACATATTTTTCAACTGCTTTAATGTTCTGGAAAAACTTAACCATTCCAGAACACATAAAATCAGGTATATGGGGCCTACATTTTTCCTTTTGCCTCAGGCTCCAGTATGGCTCAGTATGGCATGATATTTACTTAAAATTTTGTTATTTTTTTTATCATGCACTTTTGCATTAATTTTTATTTTAAAATATTCCATTAACATATGATTTATTTGGGCTACTGAGTTTTTTGGCTTCCTCTTAAATTTTGTACATGAGGAGAGAGGCTTACTGACCCCACCCTTATTCCAGGCCTGCTTTGGGTCCTCTGATACAAATTGTTTATTTGAGACTAGTGGACAGCTGAAAGTACTGTGGTTGAAATATAGGGCTTTTGGGAGTTGCCTGGTGGTGTAGTAGCTTAAGGTTTCAGCGCTGGTGCTGTCAACGCTGTGGCCTGGGTTCGATTCCCAGCCAGGGAACTACCCACATACCAAAAAGAAAGAAAAAAAAAGAAGAAGAAATATAGGGCTTTTATTCCTGGAAGTGGTTCCATCACAACTCTCCACTTTTGGGTGCAGAGTTAAGAATTCTGAAGAGGGGATAAATTTTATTTTTTGAATAGGTAACAATCACATTGACATGATTTAAAATTCAAAAGGCATAGAGAAAAGATATATAATAAAAAGTCTCTGTCCTACCCCTGCCCTTTAACAACCTAGTTCATCTCTTGGAGGCAATCAATGCTAACAATATCCTTTAACAGATAATGAATGTATGCTTATTCATTCCACCAAATGTGTACATTTATTTTAATCTCCCCATATTATGTCTTGAATCTTGCTGTTTTAATTTAACAATATGTATTGGAGCTCATTCCATATCAGTATATAAAGATTTTTTTATAGCTGCATGGTAAATATCTCATTGTAGGGACATTATTTAACCAATATCTATCTTATTGAGAGACACTTAGGTTGTTTCTAGTCATTTTCTATTACAAACAATGTTGCAGTGAATAACCTTGTTTATACATCACTTTGCACATGTGAATATATCTGTAGGATAAATTCCTAGAAGTCAGATTTTTGGAATAGAAGCTTCATATATCTATAATTTGGTAGATATTGCTGAAAAGCTGTCCCTGGAGGTGATACCAATTTAAATTCCCACCAATAATATAATGCCTTTTTCCTTACACCTGAACACAACAGTATGTTATCATATTTTTGATTTGCCAGTCTAATATGTGAGAGATATCAGTAGAGGATTTTTTAAAAATTTCTATTAAATATAAACATCTTTTCACATGTTTAAGAGCCATTTGTAGTTCCATTTCTTTGAACTGTCTCTCTATATCTTTTGCCCATTTTTCTATTGAATGGCCTTTTGCTATTGGTCTTTTGCTATTGATGTGTGGGGGCCCTTTATATGGGGAAATTATTCTTTCCTAGAAAAGTGTCACATATGTGTTCCCCATTTGTTGCTTTTCTTTTAATTTTGCTCATGGAAGTTTTTGCTGTTCAGGATTTTTTGTGTAGACACAATTAACAACCTTTTATTTTGCGGCAAATGGTTTGAGCCTTAAGGAATTCACTACAGGTCTGAAGTACAGTTTAACAAATACTGCTCAATCTCTGACTCCTGTTTCCTTTTTCTCTTTCTATTCCTTCCTCCCTTCCTCACCAAAATACAGTGTTAAAACTCAAGTGACATTTTCCCTCTTTGGCTCATTTCTAAATTTTCCTGTTAAAAGGTTATAGGACATTGTCATTGTGAGTAATCTTTTAAGTATTTCTGACTTTGGGTTATGCTTATGTTCCTTAAATTGGAAGGTGATGACAAATAATTCCAGGAGTTACCCAGACTCTGGAGCCAATTTGTGTGACTTGCTCTCTGCAGCCTGTTCAATGTGAACAGTTCTGTTATTGTCTTCTCTTCCAGTCACTTTTGCTTTGAACCCCACAGCATTCTCTCATTGGCACATCCTTTCCTATCATCTGTTTTACTCTCTTTCCATTTCACTCCAGATTTCTCTCACACAGGTCCCTCATATTCCTAATATGTCCTCTCCTGTCCATCTCCACTTCACCACCTGAACTGAATCCTCCATATTCTCTTGCCTGAATTAGCAAAATCTTAAAACTATTGTCTCTGACTCAATCCAGCTGCCAAAGTGATCTTTCTAAATGCATAGGTTAGAGTAAAGGAAGGACTTTCATTTATTTTAAGCAACTCTATAATGTTTGAAAGTTTTAAAACACACGCATAGTATTTTTGTAAAAAAGTGCAAATGAGAGAGTTCCCTGGTGGTGTAGTGGCTAGGCTTTGGTCATCTCAATGCTGTGGCCTGGGTTCGATTCCCAGCCAGGGAAATACCCCCCACCAAAAAAAAAAAAAAAAAAAAAAAAAAGTTCAAATGTTATATTATAGCACCATTTAAAATCCTGCTATAGCTTCCACTGATTGCAATATAAATTCAAAATTCTTATTATATCTTCCATTAGCTGTGCCACTTCATCAATCTGTCAGCTTCATTAAATGACTTCTTTTTTTTTGAAGTGGTGAAACAAAAAGATAGTTTATTGAGGAGAAAGTACACTCCAAAGAGGTAGGAGTGGGCTCGAGCAAAGAAAGTGGCTCAGGGGCCCTGATGAACAAGGCTTTGGGACTTTTATTCTAAATCTTCAGGGGCGACACCTCTGGGCGTGGGGTCTCTTGATTGACAACTTTATTGACAAGGGGTCTGTTTCATAACACCTTCTGACTGCGCATGCCCTTTCCCAGAGTTCAGTCTGTTATAATGATATTAATGAACATCCGGGCATTATGTATGACATTACAATGATGGCATAATGAGGCTCAGGTGAGATGAAGGTCATTGTAACTCTCACTGCGCAGGTGTTAGGAACTGGCTCAAACTGGTGGGCTTCTTGGGCCCTCTAACTTCCCTGTATTTGCCTGGAACTTCCTCCTCTGGCTGCCTACCCTGGGGCAGGGATTACTAGTGCAAGGGTGGTATCAAGGCGGGGACTATTCCAGCAGGGCGAGTCTCATGGGAGGGGTCCCGAGATTTCCCTATTCTATCTACCTTCCTCACATTCTCTTGGGAGATGTGACCCCCACAAATCTCTATGAGAAGCTGAGGGGCTGAAGGTCTCATTTTCTGTCTCTGCTTCCTGCTGAGGATGGTCGTTGTCCCTACCTATTGAGGATCCATGGAGCTCTCACCCTATCTGATCTAAAGGGAAGGGGTATCGAGATCCGCATGTTGACTCCTTTGGTTGAGATGGGCTGGAAGCCTTGTTGGGGCACCACTAGTATCCTGATGGTTTCTAGATTAGGAGAAAATAATTCAGTTAGTACTTTAAAGGCATTGATCAGAGAAATAGGTTTTAAAGCCCTTGTCACTGGGTGGTTTCAGGGTGGAAAATCTGTTGCTCGGGGTGAGGAGCCAGAGAAAATTGATAAGGAAAGTGGATTAAGACCTTGGACTAGGAAAAAGGTGAAACAGCTAAAGAACAAAGAAAAGGAGTCTTTAGTGAAGTGGGGGGATGGCTGCTCTATTTGGCCCACATCATTTCCCCCCTGACAGTAATAGGGACTCATATCTATGAGACTAATTTGAGACGTGTTTACTCTGTTGTTGGAGGTAGATTCTAGCCTGAGGTCACTGTTTAGACCTTGGTACTTAAAGTAGGGGCTCTTTGGATGCAACAGCACGATATGATTCCTATAATATTAAACAGAAAAATAAGGAATGCTTCTTTTATTTTTCTTATTTTATTATTTTTTTTAAATTTTCTTTTTTTAATGGGGGTAATTTCCCTGGCTGGGAATCGAACCCAGGCCACAGCATTGACAGCGCCGAAGCCTTAGCCACTACACCACCAGGGAACTCCCAGGAATGCTTCTTTTAAACCTGGGAAGTTGGGGAGCCAGGAAGTAAGCAAGGAAAAGATTAAAGCTGAAAATCCTCTCTGATACTGGTTACTATGTCATGAATTTGTTTGACTTTGCCTTCAATCAGCTGTGAGTTGTCTGAGATTAAAACAGCAGGGAGTTCCCTGATGGTGTAGTGGCTTAAGGCTTCGGCGCTAGTGCTGCCAGTGCTGTGGCCTGGGTTTGATTCCCAGCCAGGGAGCTACCCACATACCAAAAAGCAAAAAAACAAACAAACAAAAAACCCAGCACATTCCCTTAAATTTTTCACATCCATGATTGTACCTTAATAGTAGATAATCTATAGCAGCTCTGTTTTCAGGACAGCTTCTCTGACCTGTCTTAGTTCTCCGATGGCATGGATGGCCTAAGAGGTTGCTTTTAGAGCTTTTACCATGGAGCAAGCAACTTTACTAATTCTATATCTAGGGCAATAGCCAATGGCTGGCTCTGCAAACAGAGATAGACACATTCTTTTGCTGGGATTACAGCAGAAACTTTGAAAGGAAAGATACCTTTATCCTTTTTAAAAGTCTGATTGGCTATCTTTACTTTTTCTCTAAAGTATAGGCCACTGGAAAGAAAATATAAGACTGAATATGAACTCAAATTTATTTTCTTACCCAAGAAGGTTTTAGAGGAATTAGGTCCAGAGTGAGCGGGCAAGACAGAGTAAATGGCTCCTAATAGCAAATAGGAAGTTAACAAGCTTGCCTGCCACATCGAGGGTCACCCACCGTTCTTCCCCTGTCCCAGTGGTGGTCTTTTTGTTGGGAGCCACTGGTTATTTTAGGTCCTGCAGTTGATCACAGCCATCTGTGGAGAAGTTGGTCCCTGCTCCCTTCAGAACAGGGAGCAATTCTTCCTCTTTTGCCCTTTAGGCTTTCATAAGGGGCACAGCTGCTTTGGAGGACTAGGGCGCTCCTTGTTTCAGAGGTCTGGGCTTCTGCACCCAAAGCAGGCTCCTTAATCTGGTGTTCTTCTGGAGTTCTTGGGGTGGCCCTGAGGTGGCTTTAGCCTTGGTCTCTCTATAATGGTGGCCAAAAATCTGGCCTATCTCTGGTCTTGTTTCCAGTCTCACTGTTCCCTCCTTCCTCATTTTCCCTGTCTCAGTTGCTAAAGACATTGGAATAAATTTCCTTGGCCTTCCTTAGGATCTGAGCCTGCTCATCAGGATGTAACAATACGTCTGGGAATCGAACCCAGGCCGCAGCACTAACAGCACCAACGCCGAAGCCTTAAGCCATTACACCATCAGGGAGCTCCCCCTTCTACAACTTTCTTTAGTGCCTCTTAGTTTGTCCAATTTTTTTTACTCATTTAGAAATAGCCATCTTTATGCCAAACTATTTTTAATTCCTTCACTGTATTTCCATGCCTTATATCCTCTTAAAACACACATCCTTTCTTATATTAATGAGCATCTGTAACAATCTGTAATCCTCAGAACCTTAATTTATTGGCAAGGGAGTTCCCTGGTGGTGTTGTGGCTATGGCTTCGGCGCTGGCGCTGTCAACACTGCGGCCTGGGTTCGATTCCCAGCCAGGGAACTACCCACATACCAAAAAAAAAAATTATTGATAACCAAATAAGGCAAAAAATTAGCGTTTCTATTGGCAAATCTACAAACACAAAAGAACTATTAGCAATTTTAAAGAGGATGCAAGCTACAGTTCCAAAGAGGCCAAAATGCTGACTTGAGAGGCTTGATTTTAAAAGTGCCCTTTTTTCCTAATTGTCTTTACCTCAGAACATAGTGGCCACTGCCTCAGGCAGAGCTTTGTTTACATTTCAGCTTCTTGCAAGACTTTAAGTTACTAGATTGAGAAAACCTGGCAAGACTTTTACCCAATATATGAAGACACACTTGATTTCTAATTATAAGGGAACCAGGAGACAAGTAGATTTCCCTGTTTTCTGAACAATCAGTTTAGTTACCATTTCAAGAGTTTCTTTTTGCATTACAACATAAAAACTTGTGTACAAGGAGTCCCATCCCAGTTCCTTAACCCTTTAACAAAAGCAGTTCTAACTGTAAGACAGTACAAGAGTTCAAGAAAAGAGAAAGAAATAAAAAATTGAAAAACCATCCTAAAATATATAGAGACTGAGCAGTATTGTAACTGAGCACCAATTTTTTTCTGTTAATTTATCCTAATTGACTATACAGGCATTTGTGAAGGGCAAAACGTTAGTGCAACTTCACTCCAGTGAGCAAAATCGCTTGGCGGCTGCTTGCAGAGGCTGATCTTGCACTAAGATTTCTCCCAGTCCCAGGTAGCCCCTGAGACTCCTATAGGCCAAAAGACTTACTTATCGAGGGTTCCCAATGATACCCCTAGGTTCAAACAAGCATTGGACAGAGCATGGAGAAAGGGACAAGCCAGACAGTAGTGAAGGATGTAGAAACAAAGACTGGTTGGACTAGACCCTAGGAGAGATACTTTTGCCAGTGATACTCAAGGGTGGTGGTTTCCAGATAGTGGGGGTTGTACAGACAGTAGGAAAAATGCCCAGTGGAACAGAAAGAGTATACAAATAGGACATTTAAGCTCTGGTTTGCAAAGGCAAAAGAAGGAAGGTTTATCCCTTTTCATATTGCTATTGGGAAGCTCACATAGAGGTCAAGGCACTTAAAGGCAATTGTGCCCTAGCAACGTTTCTGGTCTACCCTTCCATCCCTACAGCATTGTCCACCAGGAGGGCTAGAGTGGGCAATAGGCACCTCGGGATATCCGAGTAGGTGGGCAGAATAAAGAGCATGAGAAAGGGGTTCCCCCAGACCATGAGCTGCCTTAGCGGTTTTTGTCTCTCCTGTCCTTGCCTTCCCCTCTATAGAATTAGGACAGTTGAAGAATGGCATTGTAACCAGAACTTCCGTTAAGGGACCATTACTCCTGATCACCTAGTTTATACTGTGGCCAGGCCACGTTACAGTAAGACAAGGCTTTTCATCTTTAGATTATCGGGATAAAGTTTGTCCCAGTGGTTAAGGATGCAGCCAAGTGGTGAGTCCGGCAGAATTGGGACAGACACAGATGAATGATGGCCTATGGTGGTCTGGAAAACAAGGGAGAATCTAAGAAGAGTCCCTCAGGCGACTGTTTCTCTCCTGCTCTGGCTGGGTCCAGGGAAAGTGCCCAGACTCCAGTAACCTGGGGGATCCCTTAGGGTATTTGTATAGAAGTCCAAAGAGGGTCAGGGCAACGCAACTGGTTCTCCAAGGGCTGGGTCCCATGGAGTGACAGCCTGCGATAGCTCCTCCTTGGTAGAGGCGCATGGTCTGTGGTGGGTTCTCCGAGGGGCTGCTTTCTTTCCTCTCTGGGGCATCCCCTGGGAAAGGGTACAGCCTGAGAGGACCTCTGGGGCGTCCCCCTAGGAAGGACCTACTTAGAGATGCCAGATGTCTCTGGCCGCCTTGGATGGGCTCTGGACCCACTTTGAGTCCGAACATCTCCATGGACTATGTCCTGTTATGTGACCTTAAGTATCTCCGGGTAAAGGGTTCGGCTCTTTGCACCAAAAAAATGCCTTGCTTAGTAACGGTCTTCACTGCAATTTCTAAGTCTCAAAAATGTTAAGGAAGTCTGGGGAGTTCCCTGGTGGTGTATAGTGGCTTAGGGCTTAGGGCTTTGGTGCTGGCGCTGTCAACGCTGCGGCCTGGGTTCGATTCCCAGCCGGGGAACTACCCACATTCCCCCCGCCCTTGCAAATTATAAAAAAAAATTTAAGGAAGTCTGGGAATAGGATTCAGGGGTGGCTCAAAGTATCTTAGATATTTCCAAACTATTTGTGGGTGAGTAAAGAAAGCTCTTAATGACCCTCAATTTTGGATACTTTGGAGTAAGAGACAAAAGGGGTCTGAGAAAATAAAGAGGAGAGATACAGTTGTGCCTAAGATCTGAGAGGAAAGGAAGAGGAAAGGAGTCTCACACCCTTACGGGCCATAGAGAGATCCCCAGGCGGTGCTCTGGGCTTCCAATTCTACCAGAGAGTGGCCCTGGCCAAGAATCCTCGGTTCCCGAAGACATCTCCCTCAGGGCCTCTTGAGAAACTCGAAAAGAAAAAGATAGGGGCCTCACAGCATGTGTGGCCACCACAGCTGGGAGTTGGGTACCCCAAGAAGGTAGAGTTCCTAAGAGAGGGAGTGGAGAGACAGCGAGAGAGGGAGCTCCCAGGGCCACCTGCGTGCCTGCGGCTCTAGGATCTGTCCCCCTCCAGGACAAAAGCATGAATGGGGCAGACAGGACTCGGTCAGGAATTGAGGCAGAGAGGGAAGTGACCTGAGGTTTCCTGCAGAAGTCAGCAAGATGGAAAAGGAGCAGAGGGAGAGAAACATCAAGTCTCCGGAGAGACACCATGCTGTACAAACATAGACCTGACAGTTGCTTGGATTTGTCTTGTGCCTGGCAGATCCTAAGTGACCTGTTCCAAGACCAGGTTATCCTGTCACGGGAGTCTTCAAACAGCAGACGCCCTAATGGCTTTTAACTGTCTGACCCGTGCCCGCAAAAGACGGCAAACACATGAGATAGTGGGGACATAGAAGAGCGAACAAAGGGGCTTTGGGATCCCCTAAATAGGGGCTTACCTCCTGGCTGACTCGCCAAATATGTTACTGGAAAATGGGGAGTCCTCTTTGACACGATGTCCAGGTTCTTGGCATCTCGAGCAAAGAATTGAACGAGACACACGCAAAAGTAAAGTGGTGAAACAAAGTGATAGTTTATTGAGGGGAAAGTCCACTCCAAAGAGGTGGAGCGGGCACGAGCAAGGAGAGTGGCTCAGAGCCTTAAATGACTTCTTGCTTTTCTTTTGTTCTCATACATAATGAATGACTCTGCCAGACTTATCAAAGATGCTCGATTCTGAATAATAATAATAATTAATAATAACAATAATAAATAGCACCAATTAAAGCATCCACGGTGTGCCAAGCACTTTACACGTGATCTCATTTTTCAACTCTGTAGGGTAGGCATTGCCATCTCAGTTTTATAGATTAAAAAAAACAACAACTGAGGTTTGAAGAGGTTAAATGACTTCCCTAAGGTCACATAGGTGTTGGCAGAGTCAGAATTTTAATCCAGTTTGGCCTGACTCTAAAAACTGTATGCTCTTCCCACACGCTATCTCTGGAATTAAATGTTCTGGTTATCCTGTCCCTGCCTTTTAAAGAAACATTACTTCCTATTTTAAAATGCACATTAAGAGGCAATTTAGTATAGTTCAGACCATGAGCTCCAGAGTCAAACTGCCTGGGTTAAAAATTCCATCCCTACAACTTATTAGCTATGTAACTTTGAATAGGTTTGTTTATCTGAGCCTCAGCTTCTCCATCTATAAAATGGGTATGGTAATAATAGTTCTTCTCTCATAGAGTTTGTATAATTTTTAAAAAGATGATCCAGGTAAAATACTTAGTACAGTGTATGGCAAATAGTATACATACCCCCAGTAAAGCATAGCTATTATTATATAATACAGATTTATCTTAAAATTCTGTTGGCCCTTTTGTTCTAGTGCTCCTGATTGGTACATCTGAGTCTTGGTTTGCTATGTCCTAATGGTACCTTCTCTGCATTTCTGTGTAGCCGAAAGCACCATAATTATGTTGCATTGGCTTTGCCTTTTTTTAGAGTGATTTTTATAAGATATAACTTTAGATACACAAATTTTATTAGTTAATACATTAAATGGCAAATTGCTTAAATGCTGGTCACTTGCTAAGGTGTTACAGAATGTAATGATTTCATTGTCAAATTGCTTTAGCAATTTTCTTATATAAGTACTAAAAATAGTAATTCAATTATTTTCTTTTATCACAGGATTCATCATTTTTGCCCTATGTCCTTGTGATGGCCAGAGTAACTTCCTAGTGTATATGCTTATTTGCTCTTCTGCAGGCTCACTTCCCATGTCAGGTAGGTGTCAAGCTTGGGCATTGCCTTGAAGCAGCTGTTTTAGAGAAGCACATCACCAAAATAGTTGTGGACAGGCTTGACTTGTCTTGTGATTTGTGTAAGCATTCAAGTGAACTATCTTTGTGAACAAGGCCTTGGATGTTTTCAGTACCTATGCAGTTATTCCCATGTAGTATTTCCTTTTCCCTACTGCTGTCACCACCTGCTCTGCCATTCACTTCAAAGAAAGACAAGCAAAAACCCTTGAAAATTTTACTGGGACCATCTGTGGTTTCCTTACCATAGTTCTTGGCCTTTTTTCCTCTATACCTTGTGAGATGTCATTTTTGGTCTGTACCTGTACCTGTTTCCCTTTGACAGGAGCTCAATAAAACTAAACAGCACCCTTACTCTTTCATGACATGAAAATGAAGGTTACCAGAATTTTCTCCATCAGCCTCTTTTGAGTCCAGACGATGCTAACAATGAGGCTGAGAGTAGGAAGACTCTTAAGAGAAGGACTATTGGGTGGTCTTTGGAATAAAATCTCCCTAGACCAATATTTTTTTGTTAAGGTATTGATTCAAGGGGAAGAAAATTTTAAGCATTGATTGCTTTTCATGTAAAAGCTATTTTACAGGGAGGTTATTGACTTGTCAAATTTTTAATTCAAACTCCTTATGGAGGTTTGGTTGTTACCATAAATAAATATGAAGTTCTTCCTTGATTTCCCTGTATGTATATATCATCCCTCATGTTCATTCATGGACTCATGGGCACATGCTTTAGGGATAGTCTGGTTCCAGTTTTCAGTCTGCTTGGTAAAATCCTAGGTCCTATAACACTGCCTGAGGCACCACAGTGATGGCATGGCGGGGGGATAATGCAACAAAAGCAGGCAGGCCTCCAGATACCCCTGCCACCAGAGTAGGTTTGCTTTTCTATTTTATAAATTAGGCTTCCAAGAAACATTTCATTTTAGGAAGAGTCTGCTAATCCAATCCTTTTGTTTTACAGTTTTTTTGGGGGTGATTTTTAAAATATTATTTTCAGGTATATAGTACAATGGATAAGCATTTATATAATTTATGAAGTACTCCCCCCAATAGGTTTAGTGTCAATCTGACACCAGTTTTACATTGACCATAATCCCTATACTGTATTTCACATCCCATGACCATTTTGTGACTGCTGACTTGTACGTCCTAATCCCTTCATGTTTCTCTCCTAGACCCCTAATCCCCCTCCCATCTAACAACCATCAATTTATGAGTCTCCAGTCCTACCCTGAATATTTGAAATAAGGACTTTGACTATCATCTGGGTTGACAGTACTTTTCTGTCAATGTTGTGGAAATACACTTCTGAGGTTGGTGAAACAAACAAAAGCTCGGATAATTGCTCTGGTACTTGATCTCCTTGATGAGGCAAATGTTCTGTCTCTTCTTTCCCATTGTCTTGTGCCAAGTAGTGTCAAACACATTCTTAGTGCTCAGGACTGACTCTTTCTCATTATGTATTGTAGACTCTTGGTTAACAGGAATTCAAGCAATTGATATCATTTTTTGCTGGTTGCTTGAGTTCCGGTTAATGCAGAGTCTACTTGTAATATTTATCTGGCATCTACCAATCCCTATGGCTGCTGGTTAACTGAGAGACTACTGTATGTTAACTGAGTGAGCAAAAATACTGTAAATCAGACACTTAAGTTTGTGTCTAAAGGTAATGAGAAAGCTTTAATTCTAGATGAAGAATAAGCAATCATGATACAGAAATAAAATAACAGCTCATATATAATAAAAAGGAAGAATAAGGAAAAATAAATAAGGAAAAGACCAAAGGAACTTTCCTTTAGGATTTGAGGTTTTACATGAACACACTAAATTTTCTAAGGATAATCAACAGGGCATATAGATACAAGGTATATATGCCAGATACCTACCCTAAAAGCCTGACTTCTGATGGATTTCCAAATGGCATTATTTTTACTACTCTGCTGCTGCTACTACTTCTTTTTTACCATGCACATGTTCACACAGCTGCCAGACTCTCCTAAACTTGTTTCATGTCACCTGTCTGCTAAAATCCCTCAAATGGCTTCTCATCTCACTGGGAAAAAGCCATGTCCTTGCAATTGCCTACAAAGCCTTACATGATCAGTGCACATCCCCACCCCGAGCCCGAATCTGTCTCAGGCATATTTCTGACTTTATCATTCTCACTCATTTCATTACTGCCATTCTGACCTTTTGATGGTTCTACCTTAGCATCACACAGCATGCATATCCCACCTTGGGGCCTTTGGACTTGCCATAACCTCTGCCTGAAATGTCCTTCTCCCAGACACCTACCTGGCTTAGTCACTTAATTCTTTCAGGTTTTCAATTTCAATTCTTGAAATGCCACCATCCCAAGAAGGCCTTCTCTAACCATCTTATCTCAAATAGGAACACCCCACAAACATTCCCTAATACTGCCTTCTCTGTGGCACTTATTATATTGAAATATTTACATTGTTTGTTGCCTGTCTCCCCTCACTAGAACATAAGCTACACATGGGCGGGGACTTTGTGCACTGCTGAATCCCAGGCATCAAAAGTGTCTGGCAAAAAGCAAGCACTTAAACGTTTGCTGAGTTGGTTTTTATCAATGTTTTTTAAAAATTTCCTTGTTGTGCCGAGGCTTCTAGAATTGTCATTTCCCCAACTTGCATGGATTTGCATTAGAGACACCCAACAAGGAGTTCCACTCAAGGTCTATACTCCAGTCTACTAGAATTTGAAGAGGAAGGGACTATTGTGGGGGAATTGACTGTCAGCACTGAATTCCTTCCCTCCACATCTCATCTAAAGGTTCTCTTCTCTCACAAAGAGATCAGAGATCCCCAGAATACTGTGTTGTATCCTACACAGAGCAGGTACCCAGACTGACTACATTTCAGCCTTGGAACCAGCCCACACCAAACCTATCTAGGGTGCAGGTGATAACCAGAATAGAAAGCCTTCTCAATCAGAGTTGCATCTTGTAGAAGCTTTTATTTCAGTGGTCAAAAGAATGCAGTAAATGGAATCTATACTGATTAACATTAGGCATGCACCTCTACCTGAAACTGCTGTTAGTTTTTGACAGGCATAAATCTATAACTTATTTAGGCACATCTTTGAATTTCTTGGACCCTGATATACAGGGTAAATTAAATTCTTCCTTGTGGCAGTTTAGTAATGAGAATGACGTTCACTGGCTAGAGTCCTTTATAACTAAAGGCCTCTAGACACTGAGGCTACCTGTACTACCTCAATCACAGTATAAGGAAGTGATAATTTAGAAAGCTGAATTGTACTGTATGAACATCCCATGGATTTTTTTTTCCCCAGCACTGATGGTCAAAATACTAGGTAAGGAGGCCTAGAATTAAGTACCAAATTACTCTTCCTCCACTGCTGCCCTTTCTCAGAGACACAAAGATGTGTATCAATGTCCCCAGAAATGTACACTGAATCCACAAAAATGACAGATTTTACCCATGTGGTCCCACTATCAAATTATAGAAAGCAGTTCCACTGTCCAAATTATAGGAAACAGTTCATGGGACTTTGAGAAAAACAGTCCCACATACAGTAATATGCATCTAGTAAAGTTTTCCATTCATCTGTCAATTGGTTTCACAAGATTAACATTAAAAAACACAACCAAATACACATATGAACCCCAAACACATGAAAAATTGGTCTTTGTTCATTCTCAGATGACAGGATGTCCCAAGAGTGACAAGAGTGGGAGCCAATAGCCCCAGAGCCTTTTCTGCAACCATCCCATTAACCATTCTTCATTTCTTGAACTTCTTTCTTTTTCCAAAAAGGCGGGGCTAAAATCAGTCCGAAAGGCTTTCGGAGAACACTGGCTTGGATTTCTGGGTCTGTTCCAGGCGATTCAGGATGAATTGGCTTGTATCAATGAAGCGCTCAACGCAGTTCACAAAACAGGCCTCAGCCCGACTGTCCAACTTTGGCCCAGGCTTGTCCATGCACTTCTCCTGCTCAGGACAAAATACAGAATCATAAAGGGAATTTAGGAGGAAGAGAGGGATAACATCTTTTCTAAAGGAAGTACTTTACCTAAAAACAGTCATCTGGTATGTTAATAATAGTTCACATTTGGCAGCAGCTCAGTTTGTGGAGAGTAATTTTCTATAGCCTTACATAAAAATTTTATAACAACCCTATGGAACAGGTACTATTATTAATACTCATTTTACAAACAGAGGAACTGTGGCACAGAGATATTTTGCCTAAAGTCATAGGGTCAGACAATTGTGGAGCTGAGATATTACAGAACAAGGAAAAATGGCAAAATGCAAGTGAATTAACCCTTTGCTGAATTTGGTTACAATCCCCCAGTGCCAAATGCATTAAATGCCTTTAACCATAGAATAAAAGGGTGAAAAGATAAATCACTGCAGCAAGACACCTTAAAACGTACCAAAGAAAAAAGAAAACCTATGACCTGAGAATCTGTAATTAAGTGTCCTTGTCTGCCTAAGCCAGAGGTTCTTGACTCCTCAAGATGAATAGAAAATTGTTTGTATTTTCCTAAAGTTTACCAACTCTTAGAGGAGTCCTTAACCACATCCCCCTCCTGGCCCAAATATAATGAATAAGATTAAAAAAAAAAAAAAAAGGATCAAAGCACTCTGGTCCAGGACACACAGGAGTTAAGTAAGCATTTGTTAAGGATCAGAGTCCAACAATACCGTAAGTTTAGGGGAAAAGGACTGTGAAAACTGATGACTGTATATAATTCAAGTTAAGTGGTTCAAATGAATTTTGTTCCTTATTCCCTGCTGTGTACACAAGCCTCAGACTCTCTGCTTCCAAGAAAAATTACCCTTGGCCTCTGAATTCCGTCAATTTTCTATGTCAGGGCCAGGCAGTTATGCTGTCCTTGGCAGCCAGCGAACACTTTGATCTCAAGCTGCAAATGTTTTCCACCCTTTTACCAAAGTCCCCTCACAGGGCATACTCAATTCTTCAACCTTCAGACCCAAAATGGTTTGATATTACACAACAATCCAACAAGAAGACAAGTAAGTGTGTATGTTGGGAGAGATTACATTAGTTTTACATTAGTGGGCTAGAGTCACTCATTTCTCACGGGTCGGGGGGAAGGTTAGTTAGAGCCACTGGGTAATCAAGGTAAACCCCGAGGAGTCCCGGAACAGGAGAGTCACTGATTCCCTGGGACTCAAGAGTTCCAAAAATAAGAACCCAGTATTGGAAGCTCTTCTTAGTCTTGTTGATCAGCACTGGACAGCTTCAATCTCAGGTGCATAAAGTGCTGGCTGGGACAGCAGCATAATCCCTAGTCCTAAAATCCCCAGTCCTCTGCACCAACAAAGCCAAAGTCCGGAGTGGCAGTCCCCTGAGAAGCGGAGTAACCTTTTCTCCCATCCAGCTCAGCCTGAGGAACTTAAGGGAACGAAGGGGTGCTTTCCAGTGCTTCCCCTTTCCTAATCCCGGACGCCGTAGCGAGTACCGCGGGGCAAGGACAGGGGGAAAGTGGGTACAGTGGCCAGGTCGCGCGGCCCCAGGATCCTCACCCAACAAAGTTCCGTCATCTGGTGCACCAACTGCTGGAAGCGCTGCTTCTGAGTCTCCACCTCGATGAAATGCTGCAGCTGCGGGTCCACAGAGCCCAAGCCCGCCGCGGAGGAAGACGAGGAGGAATCCATCCCAGCGCCGCCACGCGTGCCGAGAACAACTCCGCACCAACTCACCGACCTTCACGTGTCTCCGCCAAGGAACCGGAACCACAAACCGCTGCCTTGGGAACCGCCCCGTGAGCGTACTGCGCCTGCGCGAGCCCGCGCGCTAGCCCCGCCCCTAGCCCCGCGTGTGCTCCTCCCAGTTGCCCACGTGCCCTGCTCCTGCCCGCGCCTGAGGCCCCGCCTCCGGCCCCACTCCCTGCCTCCTGTCCTCTTGGGCGCTTTACCTGGCAGCCCCCGGCCCGCCTTCGCCCCGCCCCCTGCCTTCCGCCCGAGTTCGGTGCTCCTTCCGGCCGCCTGCGCGCTCCACTTCAGCCTGCGCCCCCGGCCCCGCCCCCGTTCTCGCGCCCGGCTCCACTCCCGGCGCACCCCCTTGCCACCGACTTCGGGCGCTTCTCCCAGGTTCCCCCCATGTCTCGTCTCCTGCCCTCACTCCCCTTCCCCGCCGGGCGCTCCTCGCTGTAGCGTTGGGCCTGCGTCCTGACGTCTCAGGACTTGCATCCCAGGACCACGGCAGTCTCCAGACGTTATTCCAAAAAAGAAAAAAATATTAAGTAAAAAAAATAAGTTAATGCAGACCACGTGGCCCGTTACTGGCCAGCCCAACAGCCCCGCCATTGCCCGCTTCTAAATTGGCCCGTGCTTTCCCAGCTGCTGTATTGGTGTCCGGCACTGATTGCTGGCCTCTTTGCGGTCCAGGGCCTCGGCTCTAGTTCTTCGATGGTTTTCCTCTCCTGTTATGGGGAAAAGAGGCTCCGGAAGAATTTATCCCCAACTGTCAGTTTTATTCCGACAATACTGCATGCCTACTGTGTGCCAGGTACTGCTTTGGCTTGTGAGTTCGTCTGTGATTCCGAGTCAGAGTTTTCTGAGAGCCGGAGGTGTTAAATGCCAAGGATCTTGTCAAGTTCTCAAGGTAGGAATGTGCCAAACCAAGGCCACACAAGTTTTCTGGAACACTGAGATAGGGTGCCTCAGGGAGGCTGGGGAGGCTGCAGGTTTAATCGAGATAGCGAGAAACCTTCATGCTTTCCAGTAATTTTATTTTATCAAAACACCTTCCCCTCCCATTTTTCATGACACCATTTTACTCTAGCCAAATTCAGCCTCCCCGCAAACTTTAATGCCTACCCAAAGAGATGTTGGACCCCTTTTGAGGCTATTTACATCCCTCCCTCCCCCAAACTGTTTCCATCCCAATTTTAGTCTGTCTTTATACTCTTGAGAAATTTCCTTCCTGAGAGATAGAAGCAGACACAATTCCTTGGCCTTTGCTCAGAAGGTACTATCCCAGGGAATCAAAGAAGAGAGGGCAGTCCTAGATGGAGCCAGGGTCCTTTGTGTATTCAGCTGAGAACACAAAGGCTCCAGAACCTGTAGCCTGGGCTTTTCTCCTAGAAAGGGAAACTGGGCTTGTGGAGGAGAGTAGAACCAGGAAGCTCAGGATTCTTCATCCATAACGTCTAGAATGTTGCTCAGAAGAATTTTGAAAGTGGGACGTTCATCTGCTTTCTAAAACCAAAGAAAAAGTAGAGTGTTATAGTGAACTGCAATCCAGAATTTAAGGGAAAAGCAATGAGTCAGAAGCAAATGTTTATTCAATGCCAGGGCTGTCTGGGAAGTATTCAGGCATGTAATGTGAAAAATAGAGGAATTTATAGTTGGATTTTTTTCCAGACAGCCCTTGTACACTTTATGCCTAGTAACATAACCTGTTGATTACCAAAAAAAGGAACAGAAATAGTAGCACTTCTTAAAATTCTTGTGCACTTTTCATCTTTAGTAACTCAGATTAATGTGATGAGGACAATTTGCAAATTAGACTGACAAACATATAGATTAAAATGGCAAATTTATTACCTAATTGTATACCAACTCATTCATATTTTGGCTCCTCAACTGAAAAATGGCTACCAAACAAGTTTAACTGGTTGACAGAATTGAAATCCTGTAAACTGTAATCATTTTTAGTTTGGTTTCAAACACTGTTTCTATCATCTCATCTCATAGACAAAGTTAATGAAAGAATTAACATTTCAGGACCACCATCTGCATCACTGGGCATGGATCCTGAGCACCTGGGACCTTTCATCACCAGTGTCTGGCTCAAGACTGAGGTTCTTTGTGATAGCCATGGTCCACATGTCCCTGAGGTATGTAGTGATTCAGGGCATACCCACCAAAAAGCCATCAATTTCTTGTTCCTTTGAATCATTGGGACTCAAACCTATCTGAGTATCAGAATTTTCTGGGAAGTATAAAAAGACCTTTCTGGGTCTCACTCCAGACAGACTTCATTAGAATCTCTGGAGATAAGACCCAGCCATCTGCAGTTTTAAGCATTCCCCAGTGATTCTGATATGCATCCAGTGTCAAGACTACAAGTTTAAACAGGCTGTGGGCAGAGTATCTATCTGAAACAGCTGACTAGCAGAGTGAGGATATCCTAGTTTGGAGGGAGCATAGCCATTCACCCTTAATCCTGCATAGCACAGGGGAGAGAAGGGAAATGGCTCCAAGGGATTCTCCCTTTCTCTATACTTTCTTTGTGGCCTCAGTCATTTGTTGAAGGGACAGGTGCCATGCCCTGATCTAGATCCCCAGTTTTTCACAACAGCCGGAGGGCTCCAAATTAACATGTGTGCTTGGTACACATAGTCTTTCCCTTTTTCTAGAAGGGCAGAACTAAAACCTGAGCATTTATTTCCTACTAGAGATTAAGGTTGCCAAGTATCTGCTGAAAAATGGAGAAGGGACCTCTGGGAGAACTCAAGGTGAGAGCAGCAAAGTATTTTAGTAATAGTGGAGCAGGCTCCTTATTTTCAAAATAACACATCTCTCTCTCTACATGCCCCATATTGCAGCATATTAAAAACATGGAGCATTACCTATTTTAGTTTCCTTTCAGGTGGGAGGTGTTTCTTTGTTTTGTTTTTTACATCTCATTTAGGACTGTTAGGTAGGAAGTTAGTCATGAGCGACAGGAGGAGCAGAAGGTCACTGCCTGCGTGCACTCCCCAGGGACCACCCCAGGCCCAGCTCCCTGAGATGAATGATTATGCGAAAGCCTCCCCAGGAGGTGCGGGAAGGGAGATAAGAGCTCATCCAGAACTATCATGTTTTTGGAGCATGCGCAGAAAGAAAACAGTCATGTAACTTACACGTGTCAGTCAAATGACTTAAGTCTGTACATCGCATTCACAGGGCTGGCTCAACACCAGCAATAAAACTCAAACCCCACACCCTTTGGGGCTTTCTTTTTTGCCTCTCCTGGCTTGGCCAGTTTTTCTCTTGAAACTTATTTGACTAAAATCTTACTCTGATTTCCCTGGTTTTACTGATGTGTACTTCTTTGCTGCATTGATGGAAAGAACCGAGCGTATAGTAACCAGAGCAGCCAGAAAAGGTTTGCAGTTAGTAAAGTAGAAGAAAGGGCTGATGACTCCCAAAGAAATGAGTGCAAATTTTAATGACTTTTCTTTGTTGACGTCCATATATTGGTCTAAGTGCCTTCGGCGACCTGGCTGTGCTAGGCGACATGGCCTTGAAACAGCCCCTCACCTAAAGCTCAGTTGCTATTGGGGGACGGTCTGCCAATAATACTCCAGTGAGATTGGAGTGGGCCTGGGAAGGCCTCTGGCCATCAAAGGACTGGGGTTTAGGCTGGGGTCTGAGAATTTGTGCAGCTCCATGCAGCCAGGGAGAGTGGGGTTTGGGTGACGGTAGGTTCAAGGAAATAATTTAAAATGCCCCAGTAAAACACATACCTCATGCCAGCAGCTGTACATGATGGCATATACTCGCTCTGAAGCTAGATGTGGCCTGTAGAGACGGAGGCCCTGGGCAATGTGTTCAGCGGTTTCACTGTTTGTAAATCTCTCATAAGGCATCTTCCCCAGAGAGTAAATCTCCCACATCAAAACTCCTAGAAAACAGGGGAAAAGGTATTAAGACAGTTTGCAGTCTTTTCTGCTAGTAGAGATCTTAAGCTCCCTAGATCAACCTCAGAGATTAGATTCAGCTGACTCCCCACTCTGTGCTTTTTGCATTTTGTCCAAACTTGTACTATATGTTCTGACCATGCTGGAGGGTATTCGGGGTTGTACTGGACCATTAGCTCTTCCAGAAGAGACAGCATCTTATTTGTCTTTGTGATTATAGGTTTCTGGCAGAGTCCCTGGTACATAATCAGTATTCAGAGGCTGTCAAATACTGAATGAACTGTTTGTTCCCCTCAGTATACGAGGGCTGGAAAATATCCAGCCATGTAATATGAAAAAATAGAGGCATTTATGGCTGAATTTTTTCCAGACAGCCCTCGTACTGTAAGTTCTAAGGAGGCAGGGATTATGTCTTGTTTACTGATTTTTAATCCCCCCAAACCCTGTGGTGCCTGACTTAGTAAACACTCCTTAAGAATTAGTTGAATCAAAGCAAGAACAAATCATCTCCCTGTGCAGGTTGAAAAGTGTCAGTTTTCCCATGGCCCCCTCTTCCTTTGAGCTGTATAATCTGTATAATCTTATCCACTCACCAAAAGCCCAAATGTCAGATTTGCTGCTGAACTTGCTGTACATAAGGACTTCTGGTGGAGACCACCGGACTGGAAATTTGGAGCCTACCGAGCTTGTGTATTCATCATCCAGAACATACCTGCAAAGGATTTAGGACTTGTTACGGTTAGGATTTGGAGAGCTCTGTTTGCTTAAGTTTGCTTGGCATAGTCACAAGAATTTGCACACATACATGCCTACCAGCCAACTGGTATCTTTTAAAAATGTTATTTTTAATGTGTTCCTATTTTCATATCTGATTTAGTTTCCCTGATTGACAGTGTGGTTACAGCAAGGATGGAGTGAAAGATGTACTAGGTACTTTCGTGTCTTCTCTATCTCCCTTTCCTTTCTCATTTCTTCTCCTTCCCTTCCTTCTCTTCTGTAGTTGCCAGTGGTACTTAGACAGATTAGGAAAGAAGGAGGGATGGAATAAAGTCAATAGGATTAACAGATCAAGATAAGGTATTGGGGAAATTCGCTTAAAAAAAAGAGGGAGCAAGGAGAAGGAAAGAATACAGCAGTAAAACAAAAGAATGAAAGAGAGGACTTAAATCATTCAGAGGAAGACAAGGTATAGACAAATGTTGGAAAAGACTAGACTGAGAGGGGTTCCCTGGTGGTGTAGTGGCTAGGCTTCGGCGCTCTCGACGCCGAGGCCTAGGTTAGACAGAAAAAAAGGAAGGGAGAGGATAAAAAACCATAATGCCTCCTCGTGTTTGTACTCTGCTGTTTTTAGCTTTGGAAGTAAAGATGAAAAAGGCACACTCACCTGGACAGGCCGAAGTCAGATACTTTGACAACTCCTTGGTCGTTTACCAAACAGTTTCGAGCTGCCTATAGTACAAGAGACAGCAGTGAGACTCTGTCCCTTGGTACACGGGTTAAAGGCCCAAAGCTTCTGTCCACCAGAGGAGTGAAGCCAGGACAGCCCCATGGCCTTCAACTAGAGACACCTTCCCACCTAACAGGAGTCAGTTGATGCCAGTGAGAAGTGTCAGTGCCTTTCCTCTATGGGTAAAGCAACCTGCTGTGTGGTCATAAGTGAAACACTGAGGACATGCATAGCGATTTCGCTCACACTGACAATTCCATGACACCCCTTGCTGCACTGAACTGCTGAGACAGTTAAGGGAGAACAGAAGGCAAATGTTTTGTTTTGTTTTGCTGCCAGTGGGACTCGGGCCCTTTGAGCCTTGGCTTGGCTGCAATAAACAGGAGCAGAAACTCAGAGCCTGTGGAGGCCAGGTAGGCAAAATGGTAGAGTGAAGTGGGCAGGAGATTGCATGAATGTAGAGAGCACACTGCTGGTCTCGAGGAGGCAGTGGCTGCTAGGCTCCAGCCCGCTGTTGGCCTGGCCTGTGAGATTGGGGATCCACCGTGCCAAGATGGTCAAGAGATTTTCAAGAGAAGCTAGAAATTCAGTTCTTACTGTGAAAGGCTTCATTTTAAGTGTTTGCTAACTAATATATAACATTTAAAAAATGTACCCCTAAGTCGCCAGTTTGTGAGTCTGAGGTAACCCAGAGACGTCTCTGTGCCTGGAGCAGTCCTGTTGGGAAGCACGGTTGCCCTTCTGCCTTGGAGGGACCCCACCATTCCCTGGATGTGGTGGCAGACTGGGAGTGAGTGACTGCTCTAGCTCCCACTGTGCCAGAACTCATGGCATTGAGGCCAGAGAGCATTCACTGGCTGACCTTTTGGGCAGAGGCTCACTTAACTTTTCGGGCTTTTTAGGTAAAATGGAAATGATGGCTCCTGCAGCCCTGCTTACCCTGTGTGACATGGCTGCCTCTGCTACCTCCCACCCCCTCAGCCCTTGGTCCCGTCCAGTCCTTCCGAGGTCCCACCAGGTCTCGGTGAAGAAACTGCTTTGACTCCAGGTATTCCATGGCTTCGCAGACATCCTTGCACATCTCCAGTAGCTGCTGAGTCTGGAAGCGGTGGCGCATCTCCCTGAGGTAGTTCAGGAGGCAGCCATTGGCCATGTACTCAGTGATGATGAAGATGGGGCGCTGTTTGGTGCAGACGCCATACAACTGCACCAGCTTCTCGTGAGAGAGATTCCTGCAGGAGAGACAATGAACCAGTCCTCCCCTTCTGGCTCTGTGTACCACTCAGAAAGGGGATCGGGGGGAAGGGCATTGGCCTGGCATAGAGTGTCATGTAAGGGACCACGATAGCAAGTTGACTTTCCTCCTTCCCATCCTAAACCCCAGAAGTGCCTAATATATGAAGTGAGCAGGGACTTAGGGCCCATTAATAGACCAGGAAACAAGCCCAGGGCTGAATGAACACGAAGGCTAAATTAGAATCAGTCTTCCTTTTGAAAATCTCATTTTCCACAACTACCCCCAAATGTTACTGACATGGTAAAGACCCATGATTGACACTGATCTTAACCATTATTTCAGGCAGATAAATGATTACCTTAGCAGTTAGGACTCCTACCAATCAAAGGTTGACCTCAGGTCCTGGTCCCAAATCTCTCACTGAAAGTCACCTTAAACCACAGTGGGTTGTCCTGATAATTCCTAGATTCCAGCAATGCATTGAGAGTTAAGTTTGGACTGTAACTCACATCATGACTTTGGCTTCTTCAATGAATTCATCCTCAGACATGGAGCCTTCTTTGATCATCTTGATGGCCACGTCATACTGGCCTCTCCATTTCCCATACTTCACTACCCCAAATTGTCCAGTCCCCAGCTCCTTCAAGAAGGTCAGGTCCTTTGGGTCAATTTCCCATGACCCTATAACAACAAAGCCTTGGTGTGAGTCTTTGGGAGTTCTGTATGTATAATTCCTACAATATGCATAGATAAGAATCCCTACTAGGTATAGAAATAGGCAAGCAGTAAAAGGGAAATTCTCAGGAGTACTAGTCTATTTTTGCTCAGCTAAATCTCAGGGACAAAGGGTTACTGATTGGAGTAATCTGGGAATTTCAGGTGCAAGTTAGCCATAAGGCATAAAGATAGATTAGACAGCCTCTTAAAACCCTTTGTGATTATGTTTCCTTTTGGCCACAATTAAAAACAAAACAAAACAGAACCCTTTATGAATCTATGCAGTCCCAGTAGGAGCCACCAGAGGGAGAAGAAGCATTAAATAGAGTGTTTGGTTCTGTCTTAACCTTCCTGGAGGCAGCAAGGTCTAATTGGGTCTGCCAAAAATAGTCCTCGCAACTGGTCAGTCCACCCTCCCTGGAGAAGTAAGCAGTTACCGTAGCCCAGGCCTGCCGTAGAAGGTGCATTCTTGTTTTGTTGAGACACAGGATATTTGAGCCTAGATATGAGTCCTGAAACACACAGAGAGGGTCATGCTGCTGGTGCGGTGGAGGGGGTGGGATACCTCACACACCTTCACTTAAAACCTCACACTTCCAATGTTCATCTTCCTAGTACATTTTGAATTCCAGGAGATCTCCACGAACCCAGTTATTTTGTGAAGTTTCTCTTCTCATAAAACGGTTTTCAGGGACAAAAAAGAAAAAACATACTAATTGAAATATACTCCCCAACTAAACATATTCCCACCTCCTGGACTAGGTTTAACTCACATGCTCCCTTCTCAGTGAAGCCTTTTCCCTCACCAGTCTCCCAGTTTTTAGAATGTCTACACTAAAGCAGGTCCCCAAATGTTGTTTCATTGTAATGTCGATGAGATGCCCTAGGAACTTAACTCTTGTTTATGTCATTTAGCCTGTGATAAAACTGGTTTTGTTACACGTTGTTTTGCTTAAAGCCTTGGAAACTATCAGCAACATTAAGTGAGGACTTCACTGTATTTTTTCTAACCTGCATATTCTTTGAGGACAAGGATCTCAGTTAATACTTTTCCTGTATTCTCCTCTAGGACTGATGAAATTGCTGAGTACCCAGTAGTAACTCAATACTTGCTGATGCATTAATCACTGAGCATCAATCATCAAAAAGTCAGTCTTTATGAGTGTAACATCTGCCTTTGACCACCTCTTTAGTTGGCCTCTGGGTTGACTGTCATAGCTAATTCTCACAGCCCTATGCGGCTTATTTTTCCCCTCACCCCCTCGTCCTGAATTGCTTCTCCTGGTGTGCATCACACCCTTCTTCTCTGGTGCCCCTCGTACTCACCTGCAGAGTTATGCTGATGGTAGTTAATGAGCTCAGGGATGGTGCTGAAAAGGTGCTTCTCAGCCAGGTAATACTGGTTCTGAGGTGTTGAACACACAACATAATGGCGTATCACTCCTTGAGGGTCCCTGAAGAAGTGAGTTCTGAGTCAGCAACTTGAGAATGAGCGTCAGTGGGACCCAGGAAGTGAAGTGTGATGAGTTCAAGGGACAGAGGACATAGCAGGGGCCCACCATTAAGGAGCTGTTGGCTGGACATCCCTGTCCTTTGTCCCCAGGGCCTGGGAACAGTAGTACTCACCCTGTAGATTTAGCGAACACAGACACGGTATATTTTCCAGCTTTGCTGGAGTCTCTGACAATGAAACCTCCTTCCTTCCCCTGAAACAATGAAAAAGAAGCTGGAAGGAAGTGGCGCTCACACTTGCATCCTACCTGCCCACACCTGGGAGAAAATAGAACTGATTTTACTGCCATTTTTCATGTTTCAGCTGCAGCCTCATTGCTTTTCATACTGAAAAGTGTAATTGGGACCCCGTAAAATGATGACCTTGACACTGCCTTGCCCAGAGGAGGCGGGCAGCAGCAAGCCCTCAACTCAGGAACCTCACTTGCACAAGGAGAATGCCGTTTGCTGTGTTCGCACGCTCACCTCTTGCTTGAGCAGTTCTTCAGCTTGACTCCGAGTCATGTGTTTCGAGTACCACCTGTAGGGGGCGAGTGCTTGAGTGGGTCCTGGGCCATGGTATAAGCGACTCCAAGATTATACCATGAGCCCTTCAGGGCTCGTCCATGCCAGTGATTCAGTCAATTCACTGAACCCCTATTTATTGAGTGCCTGTCATGTGCATAGCACAACTGTATCCTGATCCCAAAGCCCAGTTGGCACTGAAAATTCATGGAAATGGAGAGTAGAGGGCAAAGGTAGGCGGCAGGGGTTGCAGGGAAGGTATCAGGGACAGGGCACTCAAGGACAATCCACCTTCATGATTAGAGAGAGAGGACAATGGCAGAAGTTTGAGATATTCACCCTTTCAAATGTTTCCTATCAGATTGTCCACTCTTTGAGTGTGGTTTGTCTGGATTTGGGGGGCATGGTGACCTCTCCAGCTCTCATAAACAGAGGGTGTTTGGGATGAAGGTAAGACACAGGCACTATGTTGGGGTGATGGCATAATTTGACTTAGTTGGCAGTGATTTTAATAAGTATCTTGACATCAAAATTATGTTGAAACTACAAAAAAAGTGTGCACTGCATTTCTCCTGGGAGATTGGGCGCTGAGAACGTAAGTGTACTCACTCATACATTTCAATGGAGTCTTCTGCTTCGGTGACATAGTTATTAGGGATGTAGCCTACTTGCCTGTAGAGGAGACATTGTGGTAGATCATCCAGCACTCCCCATCCTGGGGGACAGACAGAATCATATGCCCGCATCCCTGGGCTCAGACCCGATCTCGAGTGGAGGTATATAAGCTACTCCCCTCCCCCAAAGAAGATCATGCCACTAACATATGGCTAGGCCAGTGAAGTGTGTAGCTTCTGCACATGCAGTATTGATTAAATGTGTATGACAACACGTGGGCTGGACCCTCTGGGCTCAGACAGGTGCTCCTATGTAAGGATGATGTGGACTCACCCATTTTTATCTCGTGCTCGCCACCAGGGTAAGTTGCTCTCCTCCAGGATAAAATATTCCTCGCCTTTCCGCAGCTGTAAGTCATTTGCATTCATTGGCATGTAATCATAAAGGGCCACAACCTTTTTCAGTTCATTTGTGGAAACGGGTGCTGCTGTTGGCTCAGGGGGCAGTGGCTTTTTTAAGATCTGTGTGGGTAAGAGAAAAAAGTAGAAAGTCTCCCATCCCCTTCCCGTCGGGTCCTCCTTCCCATCCTTGTTGAATTAGTGAATGATTCTCTCCCACCATAATCTTCTCCCCATCTTTCCTGTCCCTATGTACTTCTGCTCAATTATTCTTCTTGATAGAGTGGTTTTCACACTTTATCTTTATTTTTTTAATTTTATTTATTTATTTTTTTGTATGTGGGTAGTTCCCTGGCTGGGATTTGAACTCAGGCCGCAGTGTTGACAGTGCCAGCGCCGAAGCCTTAAGCCACTACACTACCAGGGAACTCCCGCACTTTACTTTTCTTAAAAACTTTAAGATGTCCTTGCATCCAAAATGGTGGTCCTCAAACTTTTGATCATGCGCTTGTTGGAGGAAAAACTTTATTCATCCCCAATATATAATGAAACCTAGGAAAGACATGTTTTAACTGGGTGAGGTGGATGAGATAGTATTTTTGAAAACTTTTCTTGTTTAGGGTAAGACTAAAAAATTTTAATTCCTGGCCAGGGAACCAAAAAAAAAAAAAAAAAAAAAAGTTAAAAGAAAAAAGTAGAGTTCTTTAGCTAAACATCAAGTAATCTCCTCCCCTGACTGTGGCTTACTAGAGACACCATTCTAACCCTAATAAGGCAATATTATTCAGCATCCATTTTTAACCACTTACAGAGGGGTTCTTGGCCTGGAGTGCACATCAGAATTTTCTAGACAGCGTTTAACAATCCTGACACCCAGGCAGTATCCCAGACCAATTATATCAAAATCTCTGGGCATGGTACTCAGACATCAGGATTTTTAAAGCTTCCAGACAAAATCTATGTACAGACATGATCAGGAAACCTATTTGGCACTAAAGTGGTACATGGGTCTACTAAGTGGCTTTGAATCTCAGTTGTCTTGTTTGTAAAATGTGCATAATAATTCCTGCCCTTCTCTACTGTGCTTTTTAGGTGTTGTGTTTTTTACAAATTGAAGGCAAGACCCTCCACTAGCAAAAAATCGTGACTCACTTTATTGTGGTGGTCTGGAACCGAACCCACAAATCTCCGAGGTACTCATACACGTATGTCTATATGTGAGGATGGGCTTTCTAGACCTCAAAAAGTAACTGTAAAAACCAAGTTTTAAAATAATGTATCAGTGGTTAGGAGCATGGTATGGGTATATTGGTATTCACTATTAAATTCTTTCAACTTTCTGTTTCAAAATGTTTTTCATTTTAAAAAATTGGGCTTTATTGTGTTGCAAACAGGTGATTGGAGTAAATGATTGCCAAGAACTTCCTAATAGACCTCTATCATTCCACTGAAGAGCAAGTCCTAATTAGAAGGACAAACGCCCTGTATCAGCAAGAACACCAATTCACAGTGCCACGTCCCACGGGAATTCTAAGAAGCTGGTGGGTTTTCCAGGGTGACTGTAAGTTTCTATTTGAGCACCTGACTTCCATGTATACCTGGTCCTCCTCAGGCGTGGGAGGAAGTGGCTTTTTCGTCTTCCTGTGAGAACTCCCAGGTTTTAAACCTACAAAACAAGAAGCCAGGGATGATACAGAATGTATCTTAGGAAAGGGCCCAGGAATGGGTGTGGTCATGGACTTTGCTCTCAACTACAGTACCTGTCTGCAAGTTAGGAAAAGTCTGGGTGGACATATCCTCATGCCAGGTCACACAGCTTGGAGTGGAGAGAACCAACTGAATTTCAGTTGCCACTGACCCCACTTTCCCAGGCCCTTTTGTGCAGTGGCCAAAATGTACAAACCTGGGTTTGATAGACCCTTGAGAGAGGGGGTGATAGAGTCAAAGGAGGGAGAAATTATATTGATCAGCTCTCTTACTTCCATTCCTGTTCTCCAGAATTTGGCAGCCCATTGCATTTTTGGCAGTCTGAGAACAGCAAAGATATTGCCCGTCTATCCAGAAGCAAGGGTGGTATTTCTGTACCAGGTCGCTGTTGTACCGGATTACTGTTATAGGAGAGAAGACGAGAGAGAGATCACATCCAGGATAGGGGAGAATCCACTATTTGCATGTTTTCCTCTTTGAACCTCGTGGTGAGTTTCAGATAACTGCCAGTTGCTCAGCCACCCTGAAGGGAAGCAGGCAACAGGGCCAGTGGCTCACATGCCTGGCCCCAGAGAGTTCTTGTGCAGCTCTCTTCAGTGGTCAGTCACCAACATGATAAGAATATCTGATGTCTCGAGAGCCCGAGAACAAAAATATGTTATCTATGTTTTCCGGGTAGTCATTACAATCTTCCTGTAAGGCAGGTGTTGATTATGGTGTTCTTTTCCAGATAAGGGACACAATTTGTCCAAGCCAAACTCTCACTTCAGCTTTCAATATACCAATATCCCAGGTCCTTGAGTGAGATTTTAGAGATATTTGCCTTATTGAGAACATCTGCATCAGGCCTTCTGTGTTCACAGAATAGTCAACAGCGTGAACTCGGGGGCAAATATAGGTGATTCTGCCTCTAAAATTCACATGGTTTCAATCTTCCTAGGGCCACCAAGTAGGTGGAGCTCATTGTGGGAGATGAGCACAGCAGCTCCATTTTCCTCACAGGGTTGAGAGGCTCAGAAGATCTCCCAGAAGCCAGAGTACTTTGATAAGAATACAGTGGTCTGTAGGTAGGAAGAATTGGTCTGAACGGTTTTCAATACTGACATGTGGGAGTATTAGGCATCTCAAGAGCCTTAAGATGAAGTCAGACAAGTCATCCTAGGATTGTGTTGTCAGATAATAGAGAAATAACAACAACTGAGATAATTGGCAATATCTAGCTAGCATTGAGGCAAAGACCTAGGGTGGTCTAAGAATATGCACATTTTAGGATAGACACATTTCAGCCTTTACTGCCACATCGAAGTCCTGCATGCCTTTTTTTAAAAGATGAAAAAACAAAGCAAAACCTTCCTCTGTATAGAGCAAGTCCAGTCCTTAAGTGTTTGTTAGTCATAGTCCACTCAAGGTTTTGGGGGCAGCCTAGAATCTTCTGGTGGCCAGGTGCATTTTGAAGGCAAAGGAACAAAAGTGCTGTCTTTTAAAAAAGTGCCATCTTCATGCTTTTCTAAACATGAATTTGAAGATTTCTAAGCACTCTTCCTTGCCCACCCTCAGCCCTCACTTTCAGCACTCCACCGCTCCACCAAGTGCAGGATGCTGGAGGCCGTTCACATGCAGGCTCTAAGGGGCTGCGTGGGCTACAGGCAATTTTAAGATAATAGGAAAACCAACCAAAAGTCTGTCTGACTTTTATTATTACCAGGCACTGGTAATTCTGAGTAATATCCCAGATGCCCCTCCCAGCAAGGACTAATTGCTGCTGTCACCTCCATGCTCTGCCCCTCCCCCTGTAACACTACCTTTCACCCAGGGATTTGAAGACGCTCAGGTGCAGGACTGGACACCAGTTGTGATGCCAAGAATTCTTAACAACTAGCTACTCTGATGAACTAAGCTATGCTAATAGGCTAATGAAGGTTCCTAAGGTTTCTTGCCCTCCCCACCTTTAGCATACTCATTAAGAACCCACCCTACATTACCAAATACTGTGTTCCTCTTAAGAGGTTCCTTTAAGATGATAGCCCTCTTTTTCTTGGTTAATCCAGAGCTGGTATTTCCAGCTTCCTAGGATAGAATTGCAAAAGTAAAGTGCTGAGGACTGAATTTTTGTGACCCCTCAAAATGCACATTATGAAGCTCCCCAAAATGATGATTTTGGGATTTGGGCCTTTGGGAGGTAATTAGGTCATGAGAGTGGAGCCCTCATGAAGCAATAAGTGCCCTTATTTCAAGAAGAGAAAGAAATTCTTTCTCCCCTCCCCTTCTCTGTGCCACATGAGGACACAGTGAGAAAGTAGCCAGTTTGCAAACCAGGGTTCTCACCAAGAACCAAATCAGATGGCAGCTTGATCTTGGATCCAGCTTCCAGAACTGACAAATAAAGAAATGCCTGTTGTTTAAGCCACTCGATGGTATTTTTTTTTTTTTCTTTTTGGTATGTGGGTAGTTCCCTGGCTGGGAATCGAACCCAGGCCACAGCGCTGAAGCGCCAGCGCCAAAGCCTTAAGCCACTACACCATCAGGGAACTCCCTCGATGGTATTTTGTTATGACAGCCTGAGCTGACTAGGACAGTGTTCGAGTGGGAAGGCTAGGAGAGACTGCTTACTTCACTAATGTGTGGGGCCAGCCCTGTACATGGGAGGCACCAATGGTTGGTGCACATTCTTCAAATACCTGATACCCATATTTGTCAGTACAATGTCTAAAATTCTGTTTCAGGAATGAGTGAATGATTCCTCCCTGTACTGGTTGTTGAAGTTTCGCCGAGGCCACTCATTCATCTTGGTGAGGTTATGTCATTTGTTTATTTTATTTTATTTTATTTTTTTGTAGTATGTGGGTAGTTCCCTGACTGGGAATCGAACCCAGGCCACAGCATTGACAGCGCCAGCGCGGAAGCCTTAAGCCACTACACCACTAGGGAACTCCTGTTTAATTTTTTTTAAGTTGCAGTCGGCATAAGCTCTGTTGAGCTTGGCCAAATATTCTAGAGTGAATATAGCCAAGTATCTGGTGCGGTAACATAGAAGCGCCCACTGTACTTTCTTTTTTTTATTATTTTTTTTATTTTTTCTTTTTTTTTTTTTTTTGCTTTTATGGTATGTGGGTAGCCCCCTGACTGGGAAACGAACCCAGGCCGCAGCGCTGACAGCGCCAGCGCCGAAGCCTTAAGCCACTACACCATCAGGGAACCCCCCCACTGTACTTTCTAAATTGAGGTATAACTTATCGTAAAGTGTGCAGATCTAAGGTATACAGCTAGTGCATTTGTCTACAGTTGTTTAACCCCCCAACTCAGATCCAGCACCTCCAAAGGCTCCCGCATGCCCCTTCACAGGAGCAGTAGCCAGGATAAGGATGAGGTCCCCTTCTCATGTTAGTGGTTTTTAGTTGGTGCATTTTACCCTAAAGTGGGATAACATCACTAGAGTGGGATTTTATGGTTCCTAGACTACCTCACTATTGGTATTGCTAGCACCTGGGGCTGTTAAAACTTGCACCTAAATCTCCCAGCAACTAGGTCTTTGTTATAAGACACCTACTTTCTGGCTCATGTTGTCAGCCCAAGCAGGTTCAACAAGACATACACCCAGGACTGGAACAACTGGGAAAAAATGCCTTCAGTGAAACAAAGGAAGAGAAGGCAAAATTGCACCTATCCACACTAATGACCCAGCTAAAGTGGTGGTGTTTTCTGTTTGTTTGTTTTGGCTGTATTTTTGCTGTAATTTTACTTAACTAATGAACTTTAATGGCAGTGCATAATCAACACAGTAAGGTTAACATCTGAATCAATAAACCAAGTTTAGAAGCTGGATATTATTATCCTCAGTCATTACTCATACCTTGAATATAATATAGTAAGCACTCAATAAATATTTGTTAGGCTAAGCTATGACTGGCTTTTAAATTGACATTTGAAGTGTAAAGGAGTTACTAACTTGTACATGCCACATTTTTTTTCTTTTTGGTTTCTCCCTCAACTAGTATATCTACCTTCCCCTATTTCCAAACTAACTACTAGCTGTCCATCAATGTGGAGCCCAAGTTGGTGGTGGTTGTGTACTCCCACCAAAAAAATCAATTAACACAACTATTTATTGGTCCCTTTCTGTGTGCATGGCACTGTAGGAGGCATTGTGGAGAGAACCAAAGAAGTACAAATATATGAGCCCTTTGGAGCTCCTATCTCAGCCTCTGCAAATATTTCCCTGGCTTGTAAATAGCCTATTCATTTCGAGCATGGGGTACATAGAGTTCAAAGCCTGACCGTGCCACTTACTGAGTGCCTTTGGGCCAGTTATTTAACCTCAGTTTTCTCATCGGTAAATGAGGATGATGAAAATAACTGCCTCATGTGGTTAATATGAAGGAGAAATGAGTTAATACATGTAAAATACTTAGAGGATGCTGGATCATAATAAGTACTACTGAAGTGTTTGCCTTTTTTGTATTCCCAGAGATAAAGAAGGTTTCTTATTTCAAAACATGCTAAGAACTGAACTGTATCACCTATTCAAAATACTGAACATCTCCTTACTCTAGAATACATACATGCACTGCTTACCAATGGGGATGTATTCTGAGAAATGTGTCATTGTGTGAACATTAGAGTTCACTTCCACAAACCTAGATGATAGGGCCTACTACACACCTAGGCTGTGTGGAATAGCCTGTTGCTCCTGGGCTACAAGGATGTACAGCCTAACAATGTACAAAACGACATGAAATTAAATCAAGTACAAGAGAAAAGATGCAATCAAGAGACATGGTAAACACGAGATGTATGAGGCTGCTGTTTGCGTAACATGGCTTACTGCTTTATAGCAAACTTTTTATAACTAGAAAAAGTGTACTCTAACAATAAAAGGTATAGTAAATACATAAACCAGTAACAGTAGTTTAATCATTAGCAAGTATTATGTACTGTACGTAATTATATGTGCTGCAGTTTTTTATGGCTAGTAGCTCAGTAGGCTTGTTTACACTAGCATCAACACAAACACATGAGTAATGAATTATGCTACAGCATCATGATGGCTACACTGTCACTACACTGTCACAGTAGGAGTCTTTCACGTCCATTATAATCTTATGGGACTACCATCGTATATGTAGTCCTTTGCTGACCAAAATGTCTTTATGCAGCACATGATTGTATCTTGCAGCAAACTACTGGTGTAATTTCTGGACTTGAGAACCAAGAAGCATAAAACTATGTAGTGAGCTTAGTCTGTGGAGTTATATAGACCTAGGGATGTGGTAAGAATCCAGGCTTCCCCACTCACTAGCTATGTGCCTTTGAGTAAGTTACTTAACCTCTTTGAACCTCAGTTTCCTCCTCTGTACATAGGTGAATAATACATACTTCATACACTTATTGTGAGGATTTAATGAGCTAGTACATTTGAAGCACTTGGCCTAGAGCCTGGTATGTAGTAAGTGCTCATTGAGTGTTAGTTATTACTTTTTGCCCAAGGTTGTTATGAGAATTAAATTAGGTAATATAAGGTATGTAGCTTAGTGTTTGGCACATAGCAAGAATTTAATCTCTTCCTTATTCCTCTCTTGTTTCAGCTTGAAAAATTTGATAATTTTTATTTCAACCTTTTGACTTGCATTCAAGTGAGTGAACAAAGCTGATATAGGCAGCCACCAAGTAGCAGAATCTACATGTTTATTAAGACAAAGGGCTGTCATGCAATAACCCAGCCATGCTGTTATCAGTCTGCCATCCTTCCTGTTTCTCTAGGCAGCCTTTCCTGATGTCAACTCAACCAGTTAATCTCTCAGTCACTTGACATGTGGCTATATATACACACAAATATGTGTGTATGCATCCTGTGCTACAAGCATTTAACAGTCAAGTTTATCTGAGCACACTGTATGGTCTATATGAATTGCTGGAACTATGTTCAAGTTTAGGTCCTCGCAAACCTGAGAACATGAAGTAGTTACTTGGAAAATATTTATCCACCATGAAGATATGCACAGTGCTTTCTTGTTCAGTGGTTTACACTTTTCCATACGCTTTCACATCTGTTGTCTCATTCGATCCTTAAGACAACCTTGGAGGTCGGTATGGGAGGCATCATTATTATTCCTATTTTAGTTGAAGAAACTGAGCCTCAGAGAAACTTGTTGGCCTACTTGCCAGAGGTCATTCAGCATATTAGTGGTAGAAGAGCTCTTGGAACCAGGTTTTCTACTCTGACTCTCATAATCTATTTAGGTTTTTGGAACTATGTATGGCATGCTTAGGATCAAAATATTGCAATAACCACTGAATGCCATACCACACCGCCCTTGTGATCAGTGTCAAGAATGGGAATTTTTTTTTATAAATAGGGAAATAGAGGTACTTAAATTACAAAATTGCTCTACAGAGATAGAGGTAGAATTGGGTTGAGAGTCTAGCACGTGGTCTTTTATTCATATGTTGGAATATTAAATCAACTGCATCACTAATATTAGAAAAATTCTTTCTCTCCCTCTCCTCCTTCCTCCCTCCCTTCTCTCTTCTTCCTTCCCTTCCACTTCTTTCTTTCACCTCCCTCCTTCCATCCATTCTTCTTTCCATCCTCTCTTCTTTCTTCCTCCCTCCCTCCCTCTCTTCCTTTCTCCTTCTTCTTTCTTCTTTTTTCTTTTATTGCCTCTCCTCTCTCCCTCTATTCCCCCATCCTCCCTCCCTCCCTCTCTTCCTTCCCTTCTTTCTTTCTTTGGAAATGTGTATATTTTCCAAATAATTCTCACCATTTTTGAGCTGGTGAATCCAGCGCTTCCTCAGTTCTTCAGTTGGGGAGAAGACATAGAGAGGTCCTTCATCATATACAACCTGGGACAATGGACACACAGACTTCAGCCATTAGGATTCAGAAGAAAAACAAAAGAAGAAAGACCTTGAAGGAACTAATCTTAAGCTACAAGTTTGTTTATTCATAATGGAAAACAAAGTCAGAGTCTGCAGTCAGCAGCTGGGCTGGGGTCATGTGAACAATCTGCAGAATTCCTAAGCAATTCATATAGAGGATTGTAGGATTTAGAAAGTCTTAGCTTATTGAATAATCTTAAGTTCTCTTATGTTTTAATTTGTGTGTAAACTTAGTTCATAATATTTCCCTCAGCCCATTGTGGAGAAAGGATTTTTGTTTGTCCAACAAAGGATATTTTGTGATGGTAAACCTTAAGTTTGTATGGAGAAGAATCAAAATAATGATTTATGTAACTTAAGTATTGGTTAGTACATATGGATAATATGGAGCAAAATTTTAACTCATGGCTAATTTTCCCTTCATTGCCTGGTTGTCTCCTCTTGCCAGTATTTGCCAAAATAAACCAAATTTCTTTTTGTTTCCCCCAGCTACCACCTAAACCAAATTTGTAACCACAATAATACTTCAAAAAGGGTAAAGTATATGTTAAGCACTGTTATTAAATTAAACAGCATTTTTGAAACCCTCACATGTACAAGGCATCATGCTAGGTGTTGTGGAGGTGCATAAAACATACAAGATGTTTCACAGACTTAGTAGACATCACATAGTGGATTCTAAATTCAAATATAAATTCATCTTGGGTTATTTGCTGTTTAGCATTATCCACTAGCCCAGCCAAACAACGTCATCTTTTTGAAATACAACAGTAGCAAAAGTACGTCTAAAACACTCCTCCTTCACAGGTTTTTAATCTTTGATACAGTCAAAAGACATGAACAAGATTATTTTACATTTTTCTTTTTGCTCGTTAGTCTTGCTGTGCTCATAAATCCATGACAGAAAGCCCCCTCCCCTGAGACTTTCCACTTCCTTTTCTGGCTTTCACTGTTGCGGAGGCTGCTATATTCACTACATGTGGCTTACAGAGTTCTCAGGACATAAGCAAGCCAAACTGAAGATAGAATCTGAAGCTCTTGTTCTCTTTTATGACTTACAATGCATCAAGCAAACAGATGTCTATGTGGCTCTTCAGTTATTCCAGACTAGAATAGAATTTAGGTTTATGTGTAAGTATAATAAGCCTTCCCCATACCGAACTTCCTAATACTACTCCTTCCCACCCCTTTTCTGACTTTTCAACCCACATGACCACCATTAGACAGATAGGCAGAATCAGAAGGAAGTGAAATGCTCACTCAACATAGCATCTTTCTCAATGCAGTTACCATAGATAAGACACTACATAATAGAATTAATGACTTTATGGGGTCTCTTTGGGGTGTAGAGACTAAAGGAAACTATGTTAGACAGGGAAAATAGAAAAACAAATGCTCTTGGTCAATGCCAGTCTCATTGCTCAGCCCACCCTCCTTGACTACCTCAACTTGTGTTCCTTGAGACCTAAAATCCTTCCCTTTGTCTCACACCCCATCCCTAACATTACAGGTCCCTTTGAGAGCTGGTGAGAGAAAATACCACACCTGGAAGGGGTAAGGGAACCTTTCAATGATTGAGATCTGTTCCATTTCACTGGACTCTTCACCCCTTCTCTGCAATGAAAGAAAAAATCATGGTTATTGATGCATTGTTCTTTCCTGGTTATTCTTAGGTACTGGGAGTTCTTTGCAGTAACTCCAGAAGGCTTTCCTGCACAGATAATGCACAATCTTAGTGACTGCTTCCTGTAACCCAATAAGGACACATATCCATGGGATTCAGAACATACCTATTCAAAAACACCACAGGCATCTCAAATCATTAAGGAAAGGGAGGTTATTCAATAAATGGTGCCGGAACAGTTAACCACTAATACTGGAAGGGGTGGGTTAGGTAGCTATTTCATGCCAAACACCACAGTAAATTCTGGATAGATTCAAGAGTTTAATATAAAAAAAATGGAACTGTGAATGACTGGGAAAAAAACTTTATATAATCTTGTGGGAGACAAGGCCTTTCTAATATGCTACAGGTCAGAACCATTAAGAAAAAAGTGAACTAATTTGATGATGTAGATTTTAAAACCCAATATGGTAACACCATAAACAAAATTCAAAGATAAATAAGGAACTGGAAAAATTATTTTCAACATACTATTACGGTTAAAGGATTAATACGGTTAATATATCAAGGTCTCTTTGAAAGTACTAGGAATAAGGTAAATATTTCAATAGAAAAAATGGGCAAAAATTAACAGGTAATTGCAAATGGAAAATATAAATGAGCTGTAGACATATAATTGTTCAACCTAATGAGTAACAAAAAAATTGTAAAATAAGTCAACGATGAAGTAGCATTTTTCTTGGCTGCCAAGTTGACAAATATTTAAAGTATCTGGTATTGTAAAGAATGTAGAGAAAGATTAACTCTCATACATAGTTTTTAGGAGTGTGTTAAATTCAAATTTCACTCCCAGAAAACAAAATAGAATACAAAAGGTAAAAAATCATCAAGAGAAGAAAAAATTTTACTTCTGGAAAGTTATTATAAGGAAAAGAGTAACAAAAGTGCATAGAAATGCATTGAAGGATATTCCTCTAGCATGGCTTATATCAATTAATTGGAAATAACTTAAATGTTCAGTGAAAGGAAATGGGTTAAACAAATTACAATCCAATATACCCCTGATAAGGAATACTATGCAGTCATGAAGCTTGTAATTAAATAGTATCTATTGTCATGGGGAAAATTTTTTATATGTTGTAAAATCAAAAATGTACATTGCAAAGCAGTATGTGTAGTATGATTTGTTTTAAATATATAACATATATCAGTGCTGTATGGGTTGCTAGTGGAGAAAAACATGTAAATCCATACTACATGTTAATAGTTGTTTTAGTTGGATGATGGGATTATGCATGCTTTTTATCTTCCTTTTGTACTTTTTTATACATTCCAGAGTTTTTATAATAAATACTGATTACTCTTATAATCTTGAAAAAATGATATTGAAAATAATCAACTCAGAAATCAGCAGGCGGTATGCCCTGGAGAGGCCCTGGGACATGAGAGGAGAATAAATAGTGAGCTATTAAAAAAAATCTGATATGACTCAGAGTCCTAGGATTCTTTTTTTTTTTTTTTTTTTTTTTTTTTTTGGTATGTGGGTAGTCCCCTGGCTGGGACTCGAACCCAGGCCACAGTGTTGACAGTGCCAGCACTGAAGCCTTAAGCCACTACACCACCAGGGAACTCCCAGTGCAGTATATTTATTTATTTATTTTTGGATTCTTGCTTTCAACTCAAGCCTGTAAATCTGATCCTGGTAACCCAGGGAGTAAAACCAGTGATTTCTGATAAGTTTGAAAACTTGATATAATGTCATCTTAAAACAGGTATCACAAATTTTCCAGATTAAGTAAATTGTTCTGAGTCTGGGGGAAAGATGCTGAGACTTGTTACAATCAGTACGTGGCAGAGTGAAGAATTTTATAAAGAAGCTTTTGTATGTTCCACATTGCACAGCACCAGTACTTTATTTACAGAGGATTGAAGTGTTCTAAGTTTCTTAACCGCTCCCCTAACCCCCTCCTCTGACAGTGGTCTCTTCTTACCGGAATCTGTCTTTCAGGGGGAGGATTCTTTTCAGGAACCACTGTTTCAACGCAGGTGATCTTCTCAACATCTATTGAACCCTTCTTACTGCCTCTTCTCTGAGAAAGAGAATGAGGAAGAAAATGGAGAAAGACTAAGAGTGATTAAGCAACCAGATCGTTAGATTTTGTTATCTAATCATTCTATGTAGTGAGGTGACACCCACATTCTATTATCAGGACCTGTCATTTTGAAAAATACAACTTCCAGATCTATTAATCTAACCTTTTTTGACTGCCAGGTGGAGGGCAGATACTATGAAAGAGTGGATGACTGTGTGTCTTCATCATAAAAAATAAAGAAGCAATTTCCAAGTCTTGGATTTTTATTCTCAACAATCATTTAATGAGTGCTCACTAGTGGCAAGATTCTGTGGTAAGATTTCCCCCATGGCTTCTTAGCACCTTTGCATTTTTGCTGAGCACAGTTGTAGCTAGTTCTAGGCTAGGAAACATTTTGCTGACTTTGAAATATGCTTAGGACCCTTCCACCTCCCTCCTCCCACCATAATGCCTCTATCTCTTCCCCAAGGAACGTTTGAGTTTGAATCTTTGATACTCAGGTTTCACAGCAGGGAAACTTACTCCACGTTCAAAGTCATACTCATAGTAGGAAAGTTTGTTCATAGTCAAGAGAAAAAGGCGCTTCTTGAAGTTTAAAGGTGATGTTTTCTTTTTTTGCTGGGATCGCTTCAGAAAGATGCTCTCCAGTATCACTGCAGCCATAGCTTCTTCTTTCTGGAGCTCACTTGTGTGCTGTTGATAATGAAAGTTCTTGACAACTCAGCACATTAATCCACATCCCTCCTGGTTCCCCCTCAGGCTAGCCACCTGGTTTCAAATGGAACAGAAACGTGCAAAGCTAACAAAGGACTTTCTTCCTACTTTGCTGTCCTCCTCCCCCAGCCCCCATCTCTGTCAGTTTTCAGGTATAGAGGATGCACACTGAATTGGGAGGATTGGTTCTACACTATGAGCTCACATAAACTGAGTTCTTTTATAAGGCAATGGAATACACTGGATGCCAAATGACATGTACCTGCATACTTGGTAATAATGTCTAGAGGCAGATATATACTAACCACCTTTTTATGATGTGTTCATGATCTGTGAACAGCAAAAGGGTATGCAGCTGTTGACCCTGATATCCCCAGAAGGGATAATGCAGGTGCCAGAACTCCACTGAGGCAGATATTGGACTTTCAGTTCCCAGTTTCCTAGACAGTGAATGTAGTTTTTTCAAACACTGTCCCACTGGGGTCTGTGATCAAGGGGTCTAATAAGGATATGGAGGCTGCACCTGCAGTTATGGATGTATACTAACTGACGCCCAACCGATTTGCCCATCACCCACTTGATGAGCTACAAAGGATGGAAGCTTTGTTCTAAAATTTAAATACCATTTTTTGGGAGGGAGTTGTTTTTGTACTTTGACTTTCTCCCATCTTTTTGCTTAGATTAGTTATTTTACACAGCATCATGTAAAAGTAATGCAACTATCTTACTTTTATGGATGCCATCTCTGATCATTTATGAAAAGCAACTCATTTAGCCTCTTGAAACTTATTGTACCCCATAAAGATTCAATTTAGGTAACTGAAATACAAAAGGGCAAAGAAAGTTACAAAAAGTCACCATTGGTCTTTTCATTTACAGAAAACACTTCATATCAATTATTCACTTAAAGTTTATGCATGATCTTATATTACTAATTCCAAACCTTTATTAGAAAGATAAAGTGAAGATATAAATGCTGTCACAAAATAGGAGCACTAAATAAATACTGAAAAAATCATTTCCTCTCGTTTTGTTTGGGGTGGATTTTTTCCTGGAAGGGGTTTATTTTTGTTTGAAATTAAACTCCTTATGCTTTTGGTGGCACCAGGGAAGCAGAATGAATAAAATAATCTGTGTGTGTGTGTGTGTGTGTGTGTGTGTGTGTGTGTGTGTGTACCTGTGATGTACAGACTATTGCTCACACCAGGAAAGCAAAGGAGTGGTTTTTATTGAAGCCTGAGGCTATCCACACCATTATTTTGCTCTTTCCTGTGGTGTGCAAGGTGCTATTATCATACTAGGGAGACAAAAATAGGTTAAAGGACTACCAGGGATGTTCAGAATGATCCGCTATGTGGATACCATTGTCTTGTGGTGGATTAGTTCAATAGTTTGTAAATCATCTTTTGAGGAAAAATTGGACAAAAGAGCTCATCTGGCTCTATACTCTGCTACACAGCTCTCTTCCATAGCTCCCCGATTTAAATGGTCTCTGACAGGAATGACAAACTGATGAGGGCTTACAACCAGTGAGACTCCTTTGTAACATTCAGATGCAGCTCAAACCCCAAAGAGATTTCTTTTAACATTAAAATTATTCATTTGCCCAGAAGTAGTGATAACCAAGTAATAACACTCTATTCTGAGGACTGCCAACTCATTGAGATCCTGTAATAACATGGCATTTGTTCCCATGGTGAATTCCAATTAAGTACCTCCTCACAATCAGAAACTCAGATTACAGAAGACAAAACAAAACCCTAAAGAAACAGAGTAGCATAACCAGTAAATTGGATTAGAAGCAGCCCAACAAACTACATTGAGCTGAGTAAAGCACATTCAGCATTTTGCCTTTAGTTTTGTTGTGAACTCTTGGTGGATACACTCCTTGCTCAGACCCAACATCTGCTTCAATCTTGGTCTCTGCTCTTATTTCCTATAAGACAGGTCCTTTTGGAAGCTACCTTTGTGCTTTTTCTCATTTTTAGAACAAATCCAGTTTGTACAAGAGGAAGCTTTCTGCTCTTTTTGATGTCTGTGTTTTAGTGTTGGTCTAACTATGAGGAAGTAAGTAAGCCTCTCACTAGCCATTGCTCCTGTGAGCAAGGATAGAAATGGCCTCTGTCTCTAGATCAAACTTGTCCAACCTGTGGCCCATGGGCCACATGCAGCCCAGGACAGCTTTGAATGCAGCCCAACACAAATCTATATACTTTCTCAAAACCTTACATGAAAATTATGCACAGACCTTTTCTTAGCTCATAAGCTATCATTAGTGTTAGTGTATTTTATATATGGCCCAAGACAATTATTCTTCCAATGTCACCCAGGGAAGCCAAAAGTTTGGATACCCCTGCTCTAGATCATTGAGCTGGATTATTGGGGTTGCCATGTCCTGATCACCCATTCTTTGACTGCTTTCCTTCTATTCCTTGTGATTCAGTTCAGACATAATCAACCTGAAAATGTGGTAGTTCTCAGTCACGATTGGTCCATTCAGCAATAATGCGAAAGGAGAGGTATCCATCTTTATGTCTTCCTGAAGGTTGGTGTGTAACGGACACTGTGTTAGGTACTTATTGTAGCAGATCCTAATTTTTTCCAAACGATTTCTGCAGTCTACAGAGTTGATTTGACCACAGAAGATGCACTTTGAGGGCTGACCATTCACCTTACCAAGGGGATGGAAATGGAAGTGACATGACTGTTACACACACACACACACACACACACACACACACACTGTTCGTACAGAGAAAGAAAAAGGAGGAGGAAAAATAATAGAGATCTTCATTTAAAATACCGAATTCCAGCATTATAATGTTTTCTTTATTAAATTATAAGTGCAAGGAACTTCATGTGGCCACCTTTTGCATCCTCCCAGCTCCCTATGGAGAAGCAGCACTCAGAAAGAGGATGCTTGCTATTAAGGGTTCAGCCATGTTACAAACTGCACTATGCCAAGGAAATAATATAAATAGCACTTGCAGAATCAGTAAACTAAACCACCCTTGGTTCCTATCTTTACTCTTGCTGAGATAAAATACTATTGGGAAAATTCAGGAAACTTTATAGCCTGCTTATGATTGGGAAGAGTCCAGGAGATGCAAGTTAGAAATAACCAGTCAGTCATAGTTGAATAACTGCTTAGCCAGAATATCCAAGAAGCAGTGTTTTCTCATTCTTTCTCCTTTAAGGCATTACTTAATTGCCCAGCAAGATTCTAGCCATTCCCTTTTCTCCACAGGGAAATGGGAGGGTACTGCTGTTTCTTTCAGTGCAATCTACCTGTCAGACATTTTACCCATGTTCTTTCATTTAGCCCTCACAACAAACAGATGAGGAAAGTGAGACCCATGAAAATCATGAGATCGCCCAACCTCACCCATCTGGACTTCACAGCCCTCACTGTCTGTGGTATCTCATTGCTTCCCACAGGATTTTTTTCTTGTTGTTGTCTTCAATGAGGTGTGATGCCATCCACCTCAGCATCATGTCATTTCCCATGGTTATCGTCAAATAGTAGTTGAGATAGACCCTCTTCATCTTCTAGGAACATTCAGTGAAGAGGAAATAGTGGTAAGTACAGGGGATAAGGGAGGATTGTGGAGCATTTTTGTCTGCAGTATTCCTCCAAGCTGGAAAAGATGATTTGTCTTTAATAACTGTCAGCTGTACTTATTCCCACATGAGGACTCTTCTCAGTCTAGCCAGGTTTTCGTACATTTCCCTTTACATCTTCCACAAGGAGATCCTAACTGTTGGATTCCTAGAGTCATTTGCTTTTTTCTTTTCGGGATTTTTCATTGTTAATTGGATGAAAGCTTAGGGTTTAGATGGAATGCCTACTTTTTGTCCCTTCGATTGTTATTGCTTACTGTGGATGTAAAACCTTGATTGAATGTGATTTCTTTTATATTATGAAATATTGCAAACAGTCAAAAGTATGGAGAATAACAGACTCATATACTCACTGCTTAGCGCTATAGAGTCCTAACGTGCCATAATTGCTTCCCGTATTTTTAGAAATACTATCCTGTAGATAGACTATCCTCAGACGTTACCAATATCTTGACTTTGGTGTTTGTCCTTCCTAGGCATGTTTTTATATTATTACTACATATGAGTATCCATAAAAGATATTTAGTATTGATATGTTTTATATTTCTTATGTAAGTGGTACATACTCTTTAGCAACTTGTCTTTTTTCTCTCTCAATGTAATCTTTATGATTTATCTGCGTAGCTGTAGTTCATACATTTAATTCATTTTTATATGCATAAAATATTCTATGTATTGACTACATCACAGTTTATGTATCCATGCTTCTATTAATCAATATTGAGGTTATTTGCAATTATGAACAGTGCTACCATGAATATTCTTGTGCATGTGATTATAGTTTTCCACTCTCACAATAAATTCTCCGTTTTTCAGACAAAGTATCAAACTGAAGTCCAGCTTATCTGTTGGACTATACACTTTGTGGTATCCTTTGTTTCCTCTTCAGTCCTATCTTCCTGATGCTTTACTAAGAAATCTGATCGAATTATCAACTGTCTTTAGTTAGAGTATAACCGATGGGCTAAATTTGGCCTACCAAGACTCTTTTCTTGGCCCCAAGAAGCATCTCTCAGGTTCTGATTGAGATTTTGATTGAGAATTCCCTGGCTCTGGAAACTGAAGAAGTCTTTAAAACATAACCATAGCGACAAAGGAAATTAATTGCTCTTGGTAAATTCCAAGAAGCTCTATTCAGGTCCCATTGAAACCTAATTATTTGAAGATGAGCTTCAGGGTCAGTGCTGCAGGTACCCAAATTTGTGATTAAGCCTTCCAGCCAAAATCAGTTTTCTAGCAGCATGCTAATCAGAGAAATTCTCATCTGCTGTTGTCATTTCCAAGAGGCCCGAGGGCTCTGGTTCTTCTTTAGTATTTCGTGTTGTTAACATTTTACATTTTCTTCTGTGGTTCTGGAAACGTCTGCATCTCTAGGATTCATCATCTCTTCTCCCTGGCACTAGAGACAGTAGATTCTGGCCAAGGGATAATGAAAGGAGAGCCAGAGAGCCAATCCACAAGTTTACGCTCAGCATCAGATTAGTGGTAATACTTTTGGCATTGTCCTTCTGCCCTGAGGGAGACTGCTGGCATGAACATCTTTCACTCTGGACTTTTGTGCTCCTTTGTCTTTTTTCTTCAGTTTACTTTTTTCTCTGGTTTAAATATTGTTATTTATTTTTCCTTCTATATCAAAATAACATTCATTATAGAAAATGTTTCAATCATAGGAATATTAAAAAGAAAACATCAATTATAAACTCATTATCCAGAGGCATTAATATTTGGGTATATTACCTTCTTTGTGTGTGTGTGTGTGTGTGTGTGTGTGTGTGTGCATTTTTCTTAGAGAGAATATTGTGCATACTACTGATAGTTTGCTTATTTTTCTTAACATTACCTATCCATTCATCCATCCAACCAACACACGTTTCCCCAAAAATATCTAAAGTTCTTGTTTAACATTACTCCTGATTATTTTCTGATATTAGGATCTCTATATAAGCATTATTTACCAAGTCAAAAAGTATGTACATTTTGCATTTTGCAACATTGACAAAATAATTTCCAGAAATATTATACTAGCTTCTACTTCAAACAGCAGTTTTTGAGAGCATGCTTTCCCCATATCTTTACCTCTTTTCTTTTCCATTTCTCATCAGGTTTTTACTGGTATTTTATTATTATTTTTTTATTGCAGACTAACCTGTTTTCTCATTGAGCCAGTGATCTTGAACTCCAATATATTCCAACCTCCAACTTGTCTAAAATTTAACTTCACTTGAACTCTCCAGAATTTCCTTCTTCTCTGACTGAGCTAATGACTATATAGTTATTTCCTTTTCAGGTAGGCAAGGCAGTGAGATGAGCTTCTCCTTGAAATTCAGATGACCCACATTAACCCTCAGGGCATGGGATGATGGCTCTCAGGGAGTGAGAAGGAAAGCCTGAGATTAAAGCTTTGGCATTTCCAATACTCTCTGAACACCCTCAGGCAATGTACATGAACTTCTATAGAAACTGAAAGTCACACGTGGCCCATTTGTTTCAGGGTCCTCAGAGGAGTTCTCTCTCCCCCTCCTCTGATGGCTTCATTTGCATAACCAGGCAGCTTTAGAGTGAATGAGGTCAACGTCTGTCTCTAGCTTCTTGTTGAGCACCACCTCCCTGAAAATTTTAGCTCTCCCTTATTCCCAGGAGTTAGCAACCAGATCTTGGCATCTTTGGGTGAAAAATGGCAGGTATCTGTGACTGGAGAATACTCAAACTGGTTTTCAAAAGCCTTATCGTCTTATACCTAAGTCACTTCCTGGTATAGGTCTAGTCCACTGAGAGGAAACACAATAGGAAATTTGCTCTAATGGAAATAGTAAATCAGAGTGATGATAATTTAAAACAGCATCAAGACCCTAGAAGTGAATGGAAAGTTGTACTAGTTCTCACCATGAGGTATTTACAAAAGATTCTAAACAAACATACCACCAGTCATAAGGAACAGCAATTTTTTTAAGTAGTCTGAATATAAAGGGGGTCAGAATAGAGCATGTAGGGATACTGTTTTGGTAGAATGCTTTAGGTTCCATGAGTATTTGCATTTTGTGGTTTATTTGGAGGGTGACACTATTTTATCAAATAACTGAGGCTCCAGAGAGGTTGTAGCACCCTTGGTTCAGAGGCTTGACATGCAAAATGAGGGAAGGAACAGAACTAGCACACAACAGCACAAAGGACAGCCCCTGGGCTGATAGACCCCCACATCTGGGCTTTGGGTCTGCCCTGACTCCGGAAATGCATAGCATGCGATAGAGACTTGGGGCTTGGAGAGCAGGGTGTCTGGGAACCTGGACCCAGATTCCATTAGGAGGTCCAGAAACACATCCAAAGATGTCACAGTCAGGGCCAACATGTTTTTTGTTCTAAATGCCTCACCATTTGCTCTAGGCAGGCCCTCTGGGGACATGGCAGGTCTCAGGCAGAATAAAAATAATAGCAGACACGGAGATATTCGCACTTATTATTGCCAGGCTCTGTTTTAACTGCTTTATCAATATTAACACACTTACTGCTCCCAGCAATCCAATGGGGAAGGTAGTAGGCAAGTAGGGGAAAAGGGGAAAGGGAAAAGAGCAGGGGAAGAATGGGGCAAGAAAAATTCAATACAATTCAACGATTATTTATTAAGTGCTGCCTCTATTTCAAGGGATGTGGTAATGAACAAAATGAAGGAATAAAGACAAGGGGGTATAGGAAGAGAAAGGAGGAGGAGAAGAAAGGGAGACATAGAGGAGGAAAGGAGAGGGAACATGATGAAGACAAGAGAAGAGAAAGACGTGCACATGGGCAGGCAATGGTGATAGGAAAAACCTCAGGGGTTGGCCACACAGTCTGGTCTGAGGCTGCGGCTGCTTTCTTCTGGCCCAGGCTCTTCCCCGCTATTACCGCGAGGTCGGTGTGCACAATTCCTCCAACAAGATAGTTCTGATCCTGATAACCCTGGCCTCGTGCAGCCCGAGGCAGGAAGACAACGCTGCTTTAGCGGGGCCTTTCCCCAGCGTTTAGAGTTCAATGGCCTATCGTGGCATGCGAGGTTTCACTGTTTTCTCAGACAATCTACTCCTTAGATTTTTTTTCTTCTAAAGGCCTCAATGACACAAGCACACATTTTGGGTCTTCCAGCAAATTTGACAAAGGGGCTTATTTTTATCCTCCTGCCACCGACAGTACTTTTCATCCAACTTTTGCACAGGTGCCCCTTTCCAGCATTTGCTACCTGTTCAGATGGTTACCTCATGTCACTTTTTCCCCTTCCCGTTTTCCCCACAACCCTCCTCAGAAAGGACTCTTAACAGCCTGTTCTGAACATCAGAAGGGACTGGCAGGGCCTTGTGCTGATGACACTCCCACCCTCAGTCATCCTCCTTCACCAGCCGACTAAATGGCATCAGCCATGCTTTCTCTCTGGCCTTCAGGGGTCCCACAAAAGATACTTGCTGCTACCCAGCCCCTATCATGCCCCAGACTCACCTTTGTCCTAACTTAATGCAGGTAGCTTCCCCGATGCATTGAGATGCCAGGACTTGCAAGGTGGGACTCTGTATCAGAAGACACTGGTCCTGGAGACATATTCTTACAGTCCAGAGAGGAAGGACAGTCTGAGCAAACCCCACCCTTTCACAGCCACTCAGTTCCCTTTTTTTGTTTCCTGACTTAAACCAATGCCTTTTTTTTTCTTCTTCTCAGCAGCATGGTATCTGGTTCCCTGCTGCTGTCCCTGTTCTAACCCCCACCCCCCAGCTGTCCCCGCCCTTCATTTGCTTGGGACCTCTGACACTACTATCTTGAGTCCGCTCTGAAAGAACCCTTCTCAACATTACTGGGGCCATGACACTCTAGACAGGGCTGGGTTGAGCAGACGAGTCATCAGACCTCCTCAAGGTAAAGGATCTACATGCTTTAAAGGACTGTGGGAATGGTCAGCAGAGGTCATGGAGACTTACAGGAAGGGGGCAAATGCAGACCCACAAAGAAAAAACAAAGGGACTAAAGAGGAAGAGTGCCTTTAGAGCAGCACTTCTCAACCTGTGGGTCGTGACCCCTTTGGGGGTCGAACGACCCTGTTGCAGGGGTCGCCTAAGACCATCGGAAAACACAGATCAGATATTTACATGACGATTCATAACAGGAGCAACATGACAATTATGAAGTAGCAACGAAAATAATTTTATGGGGGTCACCACAACATGAGGAACTGTAGTAAAGGGTCGTGGCATTAGGAATGTTGAGGACCACTGTTTTAGAGTCTCATGTCTTCTAAGACAGAGGAGACTCTGGGTCACACAGTTAAACTTAATAGTGAAGGATGGAGAGTGCTCATGAAGGGACCCCAAAGTACAGAGCCTGACAGGAGGAGAGACAAGACTTCCCCTAGCTGAGTCATTTTCTAAGAAAGCATTTTTTTTTCTCCAGATAAAAAATGTCAGAATGTAAGCCCACAGAAAGACTTGTGACCTTCCCTATTTTCTGTGGATGTTGATTTTTCTCCATTAGATTCTGCCTCAGAGATTAACTCCTAATTTACATTGTTCTCATTAATCCTGTAAAGCAATAAACCAGACTAGGTGTGTTATTTAAAGCCTGAATATTTCCTCAGCCACCTTTGCTATGTTCTAGCAGCAATCTCCCCGAGGATTCTCCTAGGAAATTCAACCAGTTCTGGCTGAAGACAAGGATGGCAGCAGAGCCCTTGATGACTGATCTGCTTGCCCACCTTGACACAGCAGGCACTGCCATGCTTACTTGCCCCAGATGCTGTATTCTAATGTAGAAACAGATCACAGATACCACTGGAAGTCCATAAGAACTTGTAAGGAAAGAGGACTTTTTAAAATAGCAGTTGTAGCATAGTAGGTTAATTCTCACATCTTCACAAGATAGATGAGTGGCAAGTATTGCATGATTTTCCTATTTTATTGACAGTTTATATCCTTTCATCTAGTCACCCCTGATAGCTACTCCTGTTGCCTGCCTGAGAGTTGGTCAATGACATTTGCCTTTCCTCCCCTTTTCTTCCATCAAATTCTACTTGTCACATGCCCTGTCTCTTCTTGAGGTGCATCTTGGGGTGGAGACTAGGAATTTATAGGCATACAATGGGGGGTCTGGACAAGAAAGAGCAGGGCAAGGGAAAGGGGAAAGTAAACCTAAGTGCTTCCTCATCTTCTCCTCATGAGCACTCCCTTAACACACTTGGCTAGGTGGACAGAAGGATTGCATCCAAATAGTGCAAATGAATGGCCTAGCATCAGCTCAAGACATTCCCAATGTAATATAAAGTTCTGTGGTTGGTACTTTGTTGTTTAATATTTTTATTAATGACCTTAGAGGAAGCTATATAAAATACCCTAGCTAATCAATGAATGGTACAAGGCTGTTGTGAGCTAGATGGCATGACAGAACCATGACATACAGTTTCCAAAAGATCGTGATCACCTGGTGTGATAAGCCAAAGTCAACAGTGTATTTTACCAGTGCTAAGGGTTTTATCCTGTAATTGGACACTGACATTGAACTTCATATGACTCCAGGTCAAAGGGAGGTAGCAGTCACACTTGTGAAAATGATTTAGACATTTTTTCTTTCTTTCTGATAGCCATCAAGAGAAATGTCATGTCAGTAATATGGCTGCCAGAAAATACAAAGTGATAGTAGACTCCCTTGCAGAAGTAAAATATCTAGACATAGGAATGTAAACAGGCCACATACTCTGCAGGATCAGACTATATGTAGAGTCTTGTGTTCAGTTCTGAATGCCTCACCCTTGGGGAAATTAATGAACAGGATCACATCCAAAACAGAGACCAGGATTGGTGAAGGGAATCGAAACCAAAGCTATGTCACATGAGGTGTCATAGAACTATGGGTGATTAGACTAAGACAGCCCATGTTCACTGTCTTCATATTTCCATGTCACTAACATCTAAAACTTCTAGAAACTTCTCAAAGACCAGTGCGACTGCCTAAGAGCCAGAGAGAAGAAAATGCCATGAGACTGCAGGCTGGGTGTTTGGCAAAGAAACTTTTAAGAAATGCAACAAGTTGTAATGTTTTTTTTTTTTTTTTTTTTTCGCTTTTTGGTATGTGGGTAGCTCCCTGATTAGGACACGAACCCAGGCCGCAGTGCTGACAGCGCCAGCACCGAAGCCTTAAGCCACTACACCATCAGGGAACTCCTGGTAATGTTTTTATTATCTCCTTCCCAGAGACCATCCAACAAAAAGGAGATGATCAAAGAGTCAGCTCAGGACCCATGGTGTTCCTGGAGGGTTATGCAAGCAGTAGATCTCAGGCTCTTATAGTTTCTTAGCCCTTGATCCACAAGGATCCTCCTGCATTCTTGCCCAATTGTCTTTCTTCATCCTCCTCTACCCTGCAGATGCCTCTCCTTCCCCTATGTAATGTGGTTAAGTGCAAGGCTGTAGTGTTAGACTACCTGGGATCAAATTCTGGCTCCATACAATAACCATTTGTGCAACTTTGGGTAAGCAAGTTTAATGCCTCTTGTGCCTCAGTTTCCTAACCTATTAAATACTAATAATGGTATGCACTGTCTGGGTTGTTAGGATTAAAAGAGGTAGCATATAGGGTGGTTAGGAAAATGCCTAGAATGTAATAAGTGCTCAATAATTGTTAGCTATTATAATTACCAGGCCACATTAGTCATATTGGTAAGAGAACCCAGGCTATGGATTCAGATCACCTGTGTTTGTATTCTGGATCCACTAAATATTATCAACATTGGACAATTTTAAAAAAACAGCCTATGGCTTCAATTTCCTCATCTATAAAATGTGAATAATAGTATCACTTACTTCCTGGAATTACTGTGCGAATTTTATGAGAGAGTCCATTTTAAGTGCTCAGTCCTCTGAAGTCGTTCTCTGCTGGATTCCTTTGAAACCTAGCACATGCCTTTTACCAGGTGTTGATGAAAGAATGTCCAAATGTATAGAAAAGTTTTATTAAGAATGTATTTGAGCCAAAATTTTGAGGCTATGCCTGGAAACAAAATCTCACTGGATTGAGAAAATGCTCTAGAGAAGGGTAGTTTTGCATTTCCTTTTGTGCATTTAGAATCGAAGGGGAAATACAAGGAAGGCACATGAAATCCATTGGTGGTCAATTAAGGAAGTGGGAAAAAGCAAAATGTGGAAAGTTCTAGGACTGGATAAAAAGCAAAATGGAGAAACACATACTTCTTTTACATTCGTGGGTATAGAATAGTTAATAACACAGCACATAGAGATGGTATCCAGGGGGCAAGGTAAGTGACAGGTTCTGTGGTCTGCTGCTGTGGTGGTCGATCTCCTGCTCTGGTGCCTGCTGTTGTGCTTTCAAGGGGTCTAGAAAAGAAAATTACTCAGAAGTATGTTATCCTAGATGCATAAGAACGATGGCCAGGGCTCACTTAAGGTAAAGATTGACTTTTGCTGAGGAAGATATAGGACTGGGATGTGACTGCCTGCCATAACCTGCCCAGTTATGGAATTTTTATATTCATATCATTGTGTGGTTACTTTTAGTCACTGAGTTTGTAAGGCCTGCCACGCGGGCCATCCCTCTGAGCTTGTCAGGGTTAGTACGTGGCTCCTTTTTCATTCAGCAGGTATACAGCTGCTGGAAACTTTCTATATCTTGACCTGCTTGCAGCAGCTGAACACTTTCATCCTCACTTTTCAGAACCTAGGGCAATCAACTTGCTCCCTCACCAAGAAAGGGCTGCTGTGATCCTGATCATCGTTCCTTTTTTAACAAAGCACTTAGTCTGTAATTATACATTATGAGCATGATTTTTTGTGCCCCAAACAGAATAGGAATTTGATAAAGCATTTGTTGAGCAACTGGCTATGTGATAGATGAACTAGAGCACTGGCTCTCTTCAAGTCTTCAGTGAACCAGCAGTTCCTGTAAAAGATGTTCCCAATGTTCATGAAGGTGGAACAGGAATGGAACTTGCAGGTGGAGGGCCCTTCCACTTGACCCTAGTCCTGGCTTCCATCGTGGATGGGGAGAAGGAGGCCAGAGGGTCTGCCAAGAGCACTGCTTCCTTCACTTAATGCTCCACCGAATCAGCGTCTGCCAAAAGTGATGAAATGAAGGAAATCACAAAGCTAGGAAGAGGGAGGAAGTCCAAGAGAAAGGACCAGCCTCAGACGGAGCCCTTCCTTAAGCTCCCCTCCTGCTGCTCCGATCCAGTCCTCTTAGCCGCCAGGCGGCGCTGTGCACAGAGCCTTGGACTCTATGGTCGTTCCACTGACTTCCATGAGGAAGAGCGACCAGGAACCGCCTCTATTCTGTTTCCGGTCCGGCCTCTTTCTTTTCGTGTCGATTAACGCTCTCGCAAACATGGTAGGACTTTGTGGGTGGGCGGAGAGGGACGGTAACATCCAGTGTAATCTGTTCTCCCCTGTCATCGGTACCATCCCCGGGTGGGTGCAGGCCCTTACTAGAGGAACCCAGTGTTGACGGGATCGACCCCGAAGGGACCGGGCTGTGGGGCCAGGAATTGAAGAGATGGGATCAGACTTAGTGGATAGGCGGTGTGGATATGCTCTTTAAACACTTTGGGGTTCGTCGGACGCGGCTCTGCTTGAAGCACATAGGGCTGGGCCTAGTCAGCGTTGTGTCCTAGCAAGGAGTTTGAGAATCGAGTCCACGTGGGCTGCCTTAGCGTCTGCTGGGTCAGTTGTGCCGCGGGCCTCTGCTAACACTGCACTTTCTGAACGGTTTATTTACTAGGTGAACGTTCCTAAAACCCGTCGGACTTTCTGCAAGAAGTGTGGCAAGCACCAACCCCACAAAGTGACACAGTACAAGAAGGGCAAGGATTCTCTGTATGCGCAGGGTAAGGCTATACTTGATTGGGTTTCAATGTGGCATTTGTATAGTATAATATACGACCTCCCGCATCCAGCCTCTTGGGCATTATATTTCAGTGGGAAACCCCCCCAGACAAAACCCATATGGCAACTTTTCCACGTGGCAGTTGTGATTTATTATCTTTGGTATGTTGTAACAAAAACTTTGGTTCTCCCAGGAAAGCGGCGTTACGACAGGAAGCAGAGTGGTTACGGTGGGCAGACGAAGCCGATTTTCCGCAAAAAGGTGAGTAGTAATTACTATTCGACATGCTTCCCAGGACTGGTGAAGGCCATGCATTTGCTAGTCCGCACACCTTTGCTATACAGGTATGGGTTTGCATAGTTTCAGGGAAGTTATCTCAGTCACCTGCTGTGACTATACCTAGTAGGCAGTGGAGCTGGGAGTGCAACCCAGGCCTGACTCTAGTCTTACAGGACTGCACCATTGCAGTGTTCTATATGTTTTATCCTTCCCTTTTTGAAGAGGCAAACATTAGGTTAAGGAATGTGCCCTGCCTTTCTGAGGACTGAAGTTTGGAGTACACTAGTAAATCCTTTCCTTTGCCCTGTTCCTGCCTGTCATATCCTAGTAAATCCTCAGCTCTTATTTTTTTTAAAAATTTCATTTTTATTGTTAGACTTATTGGGCTCAGCTCTTAACTTGCAATAAGTATCGGTTCTTATTTTGCTTCTCAGGTCAGCTTTTGTCAGTCTGCTACTTTTCATGAAGTCATTTTGCTCTTTAAAATTGCCATTTAGGCCTCCCACTGGCCTGAACACTCTCATTCTCAGGCTGTGTTGTTTTAACCCCAGGTGATTTGGCTCCTCCTTGAAGTACAGTGTCCAGAACAGCATTCCCAGAACCACAGAATTTCTTGAGGCACTTTGTTCTTCTTTAGCCTGGTTCCAGAAAGTATTAAGGAATGACTTATGTGTACATTTAGTTGCAATAAATGATTGGATCTCAAAGTGATCAAAGGAATGCTTGATTGCTTTTTCCCATTCAGGTAGTCTGTTGAGAAAGTGGGGAGGTTCTAGTTAAGTTTTGGATTCTTTGAGAACTGCAAACTAACAGCAGTAGAATTCTGACTACCGGAGTGGGCTTAAAAAGTTGAGTATTTGTATGTGTGTTCCTTATGTTGAAATAATAGTTTGAATATACAAAAATTAGATGTAATTGGAGGTAGTCTCAGAATTGGTAGATCTTCAGTAAAAGTTGTTAACCCTACTTAATGTATTGTGAAAGCCGTGTTTATTTCATAGTTGCATGGACTTGGATGACCCATTTCTGGTTGTGGAATGTTTATTTAACTATGTAGAGCTGCTGAAAGGCTGTGTGACTGAGTATCCATTTGATAAGCCCTCTAGTATGTTTGTAAATGGAGAACTTGATGACATTTAGATAACCTGCTACCTTTGCTATTAAATTCTCTCTTAAATCCACTGTTTTTCACATTTGTTTTCTCCTTATAGCTAAAGACAAATTGTCCTAATTATCATTTGCAAGACTTTGCTTTAAGTAATATTAACCCAACATAGTCATATATTTGAAAAGAGAGATTTTCTGCAATGATTTATGAAGGCTTTGACTTAATTTCTTTCCAGGCTAAAACTACAAAGAAGATTGTCCTGAGGCTTGAATGTGTTGAGCCCAACTGCAGATCTAAGAGAATGCTGGCTATTAAGAGATGCAAGCATTTTGAACTAGGAGGAGATAAGAAGAGAAAGGTATATAATACTTTTTTGGGTAGAAGGTGCAGTCTTCTCTATCTAAGCTTTATTATATTTGGAGAGGTGACATTTCTGCCCACTCAGTTATTGTGGCATCAGGGTCAGGGGGAATGCTTTCAAAATAATTGATCCGGGGGCGGGGGGAAGCTAAATATAAGGTGATGGAAAGAGAAGTCACATTAGGTGGTGAACTTATTATACATCGAGTTGACAATGCACTGTAGAATTGTATGCCTGAAACCTATGTAATCCTTGCTAACAGATGTCACCCCAATAAGTCTAACAATAAAAAATGAATTAAAAAAAAATAATTGATCCATAGCTGAAGGTGTGAGGTTTTTGGTGTTGGGTTTGGCATGACTAAGAAAGGGAGAATGAGGACTTACCATAATAAACTGTAGTGATCCCTTTAGGAATAGACACTGTTGATGGAGTAGAGGTTCTTTCCAAAATACAAAAACTCACTTTTTTTTCTTTTCTGTTTTTCTATTACAGGGCCAAGTGATCCAGTTCTGAGCTTCATATTTTAATCATGAGGATGATAAAATCTTGAGGATCATTTGGTCTTTTGGGGAAGGAAATAAACTAGTGTCATTAATAAAATTTCCCTTTGTGAGGAAATTTATGCTTGATGGTTCTGGGTACTTTACTACTCGTTTTGGATTGATCTGGTTGAATTCACATCAGGTGTTATGATGGTCTAGTTTGACACTAATCACTAGGGGCTTCTTGGGATCCCTCTTGCTGTAGGAAGCAGGGGTTACTGGTTATCATGGGACATGTAGAGACAAACTCACTCACAGGGTGAACTCAGTAACAATTATATCCATAGAGAATGTAAAGCAAGCTTGTCCAACTGTGGGCTGCATGTGGCCCATGACGGGTTTGCTGCCCAACACATTATGAAATTGTGCATGGACCTTTTTTTTTTTTTTTTTTTTTTTAAGCTCATGAGCTATTTTGTTAATGTTGGTGTATTTTATGTGTGGCCCAAGATAATTCTTCATTGTGGCCCAGGGAAGCCACAAGTTTGGATACCCCTGATAGAAAGTTTACCAAGAGTAAATTAATTTCTCACCTTTGCTACTTCAGTCATGTAAAGAGGAATTTTGGCCCCATTTTCTAGGCACAGCATACTATACAAGGGCTGTCAGGATAGAATCCAGCCATGTAATACAACATTTAAGGCTGGATTTTTTTTTTTCTGGTCAGCCCTCCTATGTATTAGGTCTTCATTCTCATACCACCTAAGCATTTTGATGTGCTCCCTAAGACATAAGTTCTTTTCATATTGCAATAATGTCAAAGGATAGAGTTTCTAGTGAATTAAAATCCCCAATGGAATTTAGCAAGGATATCTCCATTTTTTAAAATGCCTCAGTTTCAAAATTCACATCCCTTTCCTCTTTGTGTTATTGTATACTTCATTCTTACTGATGTTCAGCTCTTCGTACTTGTGCAGCAAAACTGAATGGCAAAGCAAAGGTGCTACACATTTGGTCCCTGGAAGCACATTTCAATGAATTGGAGCAGTTTGCTTCCAAATTTATCTGCGTAAGTGTGGGTTTACCAATTTCACTCCAGTTTTTGTCAACTGGCAATGATTAGTCTTTGAACATGATTGAAAATAATTGGTAATTGCCTGACAGGCAAAGGAATTCTTACAACATGAGGTCAGACAATTTTGCGAACTCATCCTAGAAAAAGTGCTACGTGCCTCACTGCTGAATGTCACTACGGTCCCTTGGGAAGATATGCAGATGCCAGCATCTAGTTCACCCGTCAAAGCAATTTTGGAAGTCTTTCTGGAATGTCCATTGGAGCTGTTGCCATCCTCAAAACCTGACAAGTTTGTGAACTTGCCACCGTGCGTTTATGTTGGCAGCACTGTGCAAACTCGGTAAGGTGTCATAACCTTGGCAGCAATAATGGAGACTGCCAAGGTTATGACACCTTAGCGAGTTTGCACAGTACTTCCAACGTAAGCACACGGTGGCAAGTTCACAAACTTAATTATAAGATTTGGGGGATGATGACAGCTCCGGTGGCCATTCCAGGAAGAGGTTCAAGATTGTTTTGAAGGGTGGACTAGGTGCTAGGGTGCAGTTTCCCACGGGGAGTACTTCGAAGGTGACTGTAGTGCTATTTAGCAATGAGGTTATGTAGCACTTTTTCTAGGATGAGTTCATGAAATTAATTGTCCAGCCTCGTATACTTTGTATTTTGAGTGAGCCTTTTGTGTCCTGTTGGGTTTTGTAGTGAAATTTTGTTCAAGGAAATAAGGGAACAGCTGAATTGGGAATGGAAGGAAAGGAGAGAAGTGGGATAGTCACTTGGGCAACAAAACACAAATTTTTAAGGAAGATTTTTTTTTTTTATACAGTCTGGCTTTCTAGCAGAAGCAAAACAGTGCCTGTGGGATTTATTCTGGTTTTTAAAGGTGAAGTCCATTCATAAAACCCAAGTTTTGTCTTCACAGGGAGGAGCTCTGTGATGTGGCAGGCAGGATTACAGGCCATTCCTCGACCCAGGAAAGCAACATTAATGTTATAAGAACGAGGTCCTCCAATCTCCTGCAGGTTTACCATAGCCACAGCCCAGGCTAAGTTCGAGAGAGGGCGTTCCCACACCTCAAAGTTGTCTTCCTGAAAAGTAAGCCAAGAAAATAGGTGTGATAGCTTGGTAACTGGCAATAAACTACTGCTTTGTTAGTTGTGACAGTCTTATTGTCAGAACTATCAAATACTTCTAGGAAAAATTAAAGTGATCCTGTAGCATGTTTTGGAAATGACTGTAGCCAAAAGCCCCATTATAGTTTATATTCAGATTAAAAAAATACATTCTTAAAACATTAGTGCATATCCTTTTATGTAGGATTTAGGCCCAAGATAACCTTGGTACTTGGGTATAAAGACATCTTAAAATACCCCAAATAAGCATTTGGATGAATTGTAAACTAGAAGGCAGGAGAACGTGTCCCTGGCCAATTCCTTTCTCCGACAGAACATTATTTACTATACCTTTCTAAGTAGGTACCCCTGCTTGCCCAAGGGGTCCTGGTTGATTGCAATTACATCCTTATTCTGGAGGAGGCATTTGGCTTCAGTGCTGATGTGTCGGAGGTCATTGGACATGAGCAATGGAGCTGCCATGATAGCCCAGAGGGCCATCTGGGTTATCTGCTGATCTCGGCTGAGGCCAAAGTTGCCAATCACTAACTGGGACAAAGATGAAGTTAGAATTCATATGAGAGAAGATGGAAACATTCTGAAAGCTGCCCAGACACAGAAGCCACTTTGCATGGCACCCTGCTCCGAGTACTCTCACATAAAGCCTGCTCCCAGGAACTTGTCCAATTTACCTTGAATGTCAAGTAGGAAATGGGCCCACTGCAGGGGTTTCAACAAGGAAGGCTTGGGTTCTTACCATGTCTGGATCATTCCAACCCCCTGGTCCGGCAACACTAACAATTGTCTTCTGGTTAAAAGATGTCCAGTCCAAGATATTCTTTATGCTTTGCCAAGAATCATAAATGTCACCAGCATTTCTCCAGTGATTGCAATACTGTCGGATTTCTGTGTAATTGGGCTGTGAAAAGAGATAACTCTTAACTTCCTACTGACATTCTCGTGCCATGAAAATAATGTAGTTTAAAGGAGGCACTTGTACTTCTTTCTTTAGTTTAGAGCAACGTTGTCCAACCTGCAGCCCAGGATGGCTTTCAATGCGGCCCAACATAAATTTGTAAACTATCCTAAAACATTATGAAAATTATCCATGGATCTTTTTTTTTTTTTTAAGCTCATCAGCTATCGTTAGTGTGAATGCATTTTATGTGTGCCCCAAGATAATAATTCTTCTTCCAGTGTGGCCCAGGGAAGCCAGAGGTTGGACACCCCTGATTTACAGATGAAAGGTCTCCATGAGGAAAGCTGAATTCTTATTATAATGGAATTTCATTTTAAGAAGTTTGCTTCAGAAGTAGGCAATGTAACTTAAAATCCCTACTTAAAATGGCTTTAACACAATTTATGCGGGAAATTTACCAAACGGTAACAAGGTATTGGGAGGAAGGGAGATGAACATTTTTTCACATTTCACTGTATTTTCAAACACAGATGACCTTAATAAGTAAAAATAACAGCTGCAAAATGACATATGATAAGGCAGTGTGAATCCTAGGCATGTAATTTGTTAATGGATGAACAAAAGTCTGCAAATAGGCCTGTGGGATATCCAAGGCTTAAAATGTTGAGAAAGAGGTGAATATTTTATGGAGATGAGAAGCAAATAACAGATTCATTCTACAAATAGTTATTCAACACTTACCAGATGCTAGGGATATAGTGATAAAATCAGATAAGATCCCTGCCTTCCTGGAGCTTACATTCTAGTGGGGGAGACAGACAACAAGCCAGTCAGCACATAATTCCATATAGTGCTGAGGTCTTAAAAAGGAAACAGAACAGGTCAATGTGATAAAGAATAACATTGGAAATAGAGGGCTATTTTAGAGCAAAGGAGACCTGTCTGAGTATGTGGCATGAGGTCTGAGAACTCAATGTTAAGGAGACGAGAAATCTTGGGGAAGAATGTACCAGGCAGAAAACAAAAAGCAAATATAAAGGCCCTGAGACAGCAGCAGGCTTGGAGTGTCTGAAGTACCGAAAGAACACCCGTGCAGTTAGGGAAAGAGTGATGGGAAAGAGTGATGGGAAATGAGGATGGAGAGGCAGGTCGGGGCCAGATCAGTGGAGTTTGATTTTATTCCAAGTGCAGTGGGAAACCAGTTAAGGGATTTAAGCAGGGGAGTGAGAGGATTCCCTTTCCATTTTAACAACACTCTGGTGCTTCTTGGGAATGGATAGTGGTAAAGGAGAGTAGAAGTAGAGAGATCCGGCTATTGGGACAAATCTGGGTGGGACGTGATGGTGGCTTGAAAGACCAGGGGGATGCAGTTGAGATGGAAAGAAAAGGGCTGACTCAGAATATATTTTGTAGCTGGCACTGATATGATCACTGGTGGACAGGTTGTGAACTGTGAGACAAGAGGGAGAGTCAAAGATGACTGACTTCCCAAGTGGTGGTAGCTTAGACTCCAGTTACAGCAGTGGGGATGGGGAGAAGTGGTTAGATTCCTGAGAGGGATGGTAGGATGAGACTGTTAAGTAGGGCTGGACTTTGAAGGAGCCCTTTATCGCCTTTGTTCTCAAGTCCTGAAAATCTATCAGGGCTCACTAGCTCACCTTATGAAAGGGCCACATATAAAGCGGCCACTCACAGGAGTACACAATGCTTCTGCCAGTCTTGTTCAGGGCCAAGGACATGTGCTTATAACCTGCATGAGAAAACAATGGATAAAATAAGGGAAAGAAGGGACTTTCCAGCTGGAGCTGTACAGTTTAAAAAGAGGCTGCCTGGAAGGGCCATGTTTATGTTTTAAACCAGCAACAGAGACAGGTAGCTGCTCTGTAATGAAATTGTGTCTAATACCTCCCAGACTGCTGGGATTGTCTGAGGATGCAGCGTGGGATGGTGCAAATACTGAGGAAGGGCAGGAATGAAGATGCTCCTTGACTGTTTTGACAGTCTGGATGCTTTCCCAAGTGATGTTTTGGAAAGTTAGAATTACTATTTGTAATTAACTCAGTCCTCTTGAATTAAAAGGGCACAATATTAGGTATGGTCAGGCAGGCATGGATTTTACATTGCATGAATGAATGAATGCAGGGACAAACTGAAAGAAAAGAAGAGGTAGGAGCTCTGGCACATTGAGAATAATTATTGCCAGTACTGACTTGGTACTGAAAATGGCAAGATTAGTTCTGAGGATGCTCAGTTACCTTGGCCTCAAAGTTCTTCTCTTTGCTCATGGCTAAATCTCTTGAATAAAACATACCATCTGCCAACTGTTCCACACTGTCACAGTAACAACCATCAAATTTTAGCAGATCTACTCCCCAGTCGGCAAAGGTCTCAGCATCAATGTCATAGTATCCAAAACTCCCAGGGTAGCCTGCACAGGTTTTTTTCCCGACATCTGCATAAATCCCCAGCTTCAGTCCTTTACTATGGACCTGAAATGAGAGGAAAGAGTCACCACAATAGAAGGGCAGTCATGAAGCAGAAAGAGAGAGCCTCTCCAGGCTCTGGGCAGAAACACCTATATTTCACCAGGTATTGGGGGCTTCTCTTTTCCCACAAGTCCCCCCACCAAATTATCCAGATGAGTTTGTTGGGAGATGAAGAGCAAATTTTCCAATTCTGCTGAGTTCAAACTACATATGTAAGCTATTGCATAGAACAAAAGAGAAAGCAATCAAGCCTTCTAATCTTCCTCTGATAGGAAGCTAAAAGTTATGTTTCCAGGACAATGATAGATTGATTTGGACAATGACTCTCTCCTGGATGAAACCTTAGGCTCCTGTGAGCCCTCTTCTCAAGTAGGCTTCGATCTTGGCCTTCAGTGTTCAGTTTTAGCAAGAATCCTGCTAAGTCATGCCTCCACCCTTGATATGTGATCAAGTTCCTCATCTCCCATCTTTCATGTCTAAGTCCTTGGCCTGCCTTTAGCAAGAATCCCCCTCCCCTTGATGTCTCTTCTTAGTAATTTTCTATCCAGTAACCCTTCTCAATCTGCTTGTTGGCTCTGAATTTCCACTCATCTTTGTTATATTCAGAATGGAGCTCAGCTCCTTCCCCTATTGCAATAGTACTGAATAAAATCTATCTTCATTGTCTTTAACTAATGTCTGGCTCTGTTACTCTTTAACAAGCTACTGAATGTATTCCTTCTATCTTCTAAAATTCTAGTTTACAGTACAATTACAATATTGCTCATAGCTTATATGGCAATATAGGCACACATATGTCAAGAACAAAGTTCCTTTTTCCTCCTAGAGAATTCAGCCATTTTAGTCAAAGGAAACCTCCAAGATGGGCCTCAGGAACTATTGCAAAACATGTATCTGCTGATGGGATGAAAATTCCATCGGCTACAGCTTACAATTCAATGTTCAGATAGTAACAGCTATATGAGTATTTCTAAGTGTTTCTGAACAAGCTTCCATATAGAAATGCTTACAGTCTCCTGAATGAAAAAGACAATTCTCTATAAACTCACATAATTAGCTAGGTAGCGGATCCCATGAGGAAAACGTGCAGGGTCTGCCTGAAGTCTGCCTTTTGAATCTCTTTTGGGAGCCATCCAACAGTCATCAATGCAGAGGTACTCATACCCTACTCCTTTCCAGCCATCTGAGTCCATGAGATCTGCCATCTGCATGAAGAGCTTCTCACTGAAAGAGAAACCCCAAGAATCATTACAATTCATTAAACACATGCTTGGGTACTTCCTGTTTGCTAGGTGCCTTGGGGTTTCACAATTTTTTTCAACCCAGTAATAGCTGGGTAATAATTACAACCAATGCAAGGTAAAATGGACTAGGCCCTTTTTCTTTCCCTTCCCCTCCCCTCTTAATATTTCTACCCTAAGAACTCCAAGCAATTAAAATAGAAATGAGAAATATATGAAATTGAAAAGGCTATTAGAACTAAGAAGAAACGTGAGTAATGTCAGACACTACAAAGTTAATATAATCAACAGCTTCCTGAGATATCAACAATAACCTAGTTGGAGAAAAAGATACTATTGTCAAGAGCAATCAAAAAAGCAACAGGAAAACCTAAAATACCTAGAGACAAATTTAAGATATGTGTAGGGCCCATATGAATAAAACTATGATGTTCTCAAATGATTTGAATAAATGGACAGACATTATTTTGCTCTTGGATTTAAAAATTCAGTATGAAAAAGAAGCTAATTCTTCCTACATACCTTTCTGCATTTAATAAAGCCCTGAACAAATTCCAAAAGGACTTTTTAAGGAACTTGGCAAGATGATTCAAAAAGTTCACCTACAAGATTAAACATGTGATCATTCTGCAAAAGATAAATGAAGCTGGTGTAATACCACTAGCATTAGAATACACAGATCAATCGAATTAAAGAAAAAGTTCAGAAAGAGATCCTTCCAGCTATTTGGTACCATGGAATTTAGTACATATTCAATGTGGCATTCTTTATAGGAGAACAAAGCCCAGATAGATTAAAGATTTAAATGTTTTAAAAATCCATAAACCTACTAGTAGAAAATGTGAATGACTACATTATCTTCAGGTAGGAAAGGACTTTCTCAGCATGATGCTAGAGTCAGAAATCATAAAGGAAAAAAACTTGATGTTTGATACATAAATATCAAAACCAACATGTACCAAGAACCACCATATTCACATGTGATCGACAAAACAAAACAACAAAAAAAAACCTGAAAAGCAACCTCCCAAAAAAACAAACGAACGAACAAACATTCTATGTAAAATGTAATTGGAAAAAGAAGTAAAGAACCTATTTTACAAGTCCTTCTGAGTCAGCTCCCTGAGGTAAGTGTTGTTATTCCCAATTTACAGACAAGCAATGTGCAGATCCAACAAGTTTGATACCTGTCTTATCTAGGTCTGCGAGAAGTCGTTGACCCTCCAGTGGGGCCGGCAATCAGAAGCCCCTCATCTATTCCCCTGTCCTTAGAATGTGCACTTTGCTTGCCTTCCCCAATCTCAGAAGTTGCCCCAAGGATGTAGCCTTGCGATAGAAAAGTGTTGATACTACCTGATGATACACAAGCATACTTCGCTTTGCAGTGCTTCACAGGTGTTGCGTTTATTGCAAACTGAAGGCAAGCCCCTCCACCAGCAAATATATTGACTCGCTTTGTTGCGGTGGTGGTGGTGGGAGGCAAGAACCCTCAATATTTGCGGGTATCAGCAGCGAGCACAGCTACAGTAAGTAGGAGAGCCAGAGGGCCTTCCTTCCCCTCTTTGGGTCACGGGGTCCCTTGGCTGTCATTTGAGGGAGTTTAGAGAGGCCATGGAGTCTCTGCGACCTCCCCACCCTCTCGCCCTTGAGTTCGGCGTCTGGCTGAAAGGTTGACCTGGAAAAACATTATACAGGCATACCTCGCTTTGTTGCTCTTCGCTTTATTGTGCAGCAGAGGCAGAGCAGCGGCTCACAAGGAGGGTCTAAAACGGAACTGGATGGTAAAGGGAGAAAGTCCCTAGCTGGGTAATCCGGCAGAGACGGAGAAGCTTGGGTTATTGGCCAGACTGCCACCCCAGGAGGAGGTCACACGGAGAAAATTTAGGGCTAGTCCCCGTCCTGAGCAGTTTGCTGGGAATAAAAAAGCAGCAGCACTAGAGAAACTCTCCCTTGGGCTCAGATGTTCCTGCTGAGACCCTCCATCCCTCCAAACACACGGAAAGGCGAAGGGAAGAGGGTACCCAATATTTCTGATACCTGATACAAGAATCCGGCTCTTCTTGACAGTCAATGTTGCACATGAAGCGCTCCCAGTGCAGCCAGCCCATGGTAGGGGTCATGGCCAAGCCATTGTCCAGGCCCCAAGTCCTAGGGACATCCCAGAGAACCAGGGCCAGGAAGCGAACCGCCAGGACGCAGCCCAGCGGCTGGACTCTGCGTGTCAGTCTCACCGTCATTGTACCGATGCATAGTAAATTTCCGCGGTAAACCGGGCTTTTAAGTTTATAACCGAGGGGCGGGCCAATCAGTGGAGAGTTATTAAGTAATGACGTTATTGTTTCTCAGGCAACAGGGACTGCTATCCCCAGGGGTGGACCAATAATCAGTCACGTAAGACGCAACGCAACCAATCACACTCTTCCTTCCTTGACATTGGCCCGCCCTATTTTCATACCAGAAGGAAGTGCAGCACTTCAGTGATCCCGAGTTTAAGCCGAGAATTGCTCACGTGACCGAGATCTCACATGACGTAGGTGCTCACGTGATCAATCGCTTACGTGAGCAGAAGTAGTTCTGGTCGTCGTCTACCGTCTCGCTATAGCCGTTTGAGGGAAGAAGGAGGAAAATTATCCGGTATCGTTAGAGGTTGGTGTGTGGGTGGGGACTGGGGACCCAGGGGTGGTGATGATGAAGACCAAAGCTGCGTCCGCGAGCCGCCTCCGCCTTTTTCGCTCCCTGCTTGCCCCTCCCCCGCTCCCCTCCTCCCCCATCTCAGTGCCGGGAAGCCGCCTTTGCTGCGCCTGGTGGGGAAATGGTGGACGTTCGTGACTGTGTATGTGTTTTTGTCTATCTATCTATCTGGGCGCGTCTCAGGGGCCCTTGAAGAGAAACCTGAAGGCGAAAAACGTTTAAAAAGTACGCCCTTGGATTAGGAAAAACGGATAATGAGACCAATGATTTAAGTGCTGGTCCATCGGTGGGCACTTAGTCTCCACGGTCTGATTATCTTGTCTATAGCGGGGGGTGGTGGGGGGTGGGCACCAAGTCAATTTCATCTGTAGGCAAATGTTACATGCCTGATGGAGGCGCCCAATAAATTTGTACCGAGTTGAATATTTAAATAACGTTTATTTTTCTGCTTATATCAATCAATTTTGAACATTCGAAAAATAACAGTATACTGTAAATTTAAAAAATACACGTAATTGATCACCCAGCAATAATCCCTCAGCATGATGGTGTATAAAAAGTATGCGTATCACACACATATAAATACACAAATTCTTAACTCACAAATGCAATCCTGGTTCCTGCTTCAGGCAACAGAACCCTGGTGGCTTTCCCAGGAGATAGAAATGAAGCAGAACCTCCTTGCCACTACAGAGGGGAAGTTAAGGCTTCGAGTGCTCCAGGGACATTAAATGGGGTAGGTCATCCAAGAGCTAAGGCAGGCAAAAAAAAAAAAAACCAAAAAACAGTCCGTACATCTGTCGCTCAGACCTAAAGATGGTTTTTAGGAAGATTGTTACCACCGCAGATGCAGTTACATCATGGGCAATTAGTCAATGTTGGTTGAATGTTATCCTCAGTGTAGTTTTATGGCATTTACTACACTTCGTACTTTCTAAGAGGCCCAGTGTTCCAAGACCATGTCAGATAAGCTATCCACATACCAAATTAAAAACTTCTGTAAAATTTGCAATAGCAAATCCCCGAAAAGCAAACATTTTGTTGTATTTTGCTGAAATAAAAGTATTTACTCTGTAGAAAATTAGGAATGCACCAGAAATTTTTAAATAACATTGAAAGAGCCATAAACCTACCACTCAGAGAAACCACTGTTAACATGTGACATATTCCCCATGCATATATTTTTCTTAACATTGTTCCTTTAATTCCAATCACAGTGATTTCGAAAAATTAAAACTATATAGTAGTATATATGGTTAAAAAGTGAAAATCCACTTCACTCTTCCTGCCCTCCATTTCTTCTTTTCTCAAAAAAAAAAAAAAAAAAAAAAACAAACCAAAAAAACAAGTTTGTATATACTTCCAGATCTTGTATGCATTTGCAAACATATATACATGCAGGTTTATATTTTAAAATAAGTAGGATCATACTATGCATATTCTTTCATTTAACATATTTAGGAAATCATCCTAGGTCAGGGCAGATCTTTTTTTAACAGCTTAATAGCATTCTATTTTAAGGATAAAGGATAATTCATTCAGCCATTCCCCTATTGATGGATAGTTAGGTTTCTAATTTTCTACTATTATTAACAGTGTTGCAGTGAATATTGTGAGTATTTCTGTTGACTAGGTCCTAGAATGGATTCTAGCAGGGTTGAAGGATACATGTTTTTACATAGTTGAGATTATAAAGTAGCTGTGATCTTGGGTCACTTAAGATTATACCATAAGTAATTTCTCGTGTTATTAAGTATTTTTTTTATAATTTTAAATTAAGTATGTAATATTTTATCTTTCTTAATAAAATACCTTTCAAAGAATAAATAGATCCATAAGTCTTTTAATTTCAGCTCCTGTCCTTAGGACACATAACCTGAAGTGGATTTACTGTATTAAAAGACATACATAGTTTCAAATTGCTTTCCAGAATACTCTATCACCTTTCACTTCTGGGAGTATATTAGTTTGTAACCCCGAATATCAGCATCAATTTATCCTCACTGTTTAGTTTTCAGTATTTTGATGGGTGAAAATGACCATTAATTCTGGCTTTAACGTGCATTTCTGATGATTGGTGAGGTTTGAGTATTTCTCAGACTCTTCTCCTGTATCTTCCATCATATCTCTTTTCCTCTGTATTTAACCTGTTACCAAGTTCCACAGAGTCCACTGCTTTGAATGAACACATCTTTC